>JAQIFY010005934.1:0-10678 GCA_028533085.1 Varecia variegata
TTTGAAAGTCATTCTCAATGGGTTCACACTGGGAGTACAGTAGCATTAGTCAGAAAATTAAACAGCTAAAAACTTAAGCATTATTCACTTAGAAAAAATATAGGCATGCCTGAACTCATTGCTCTCACAAAGCCCAAATCCTGACAGTTTTCTTCTATGACTTAACATCGAGATGTTGAGTTACAACATGTTTGCTGTATTTGCCTTTCATTACAGCACTTCACATTGACTATTGAGAACTATAAGCCAATTTCCTTTTAGACTCTTGACATTTTGCTATTAGTTACTATGTAACAAGAGCCATATCAGATGTGCTGACACTTCCAGGGAAGGAGTGGGGATGTGTGTTTCTATAAAGAGAAACTCCTCTTTAGCTTGTTTCTTCCATTTCCTTTTGTTAATTCTTTGTTTCCACTAGGAAGAAAAATTTAGGCCCCTCTGCTTCATTTTGGTGACAGTGTATCAAAGGAGACCATCTACATTAACTGAGATATAGCTCAGTGTTCTCTTACATTTGCCAAGTTAAAATCTGGGTCACCTCCCTTCATGCAAAAAACAAAAGGAAATTATAGTTTCAGGTCTGTCTTGATGCATCCATAAAAGGAAGGAGCAATTTTGTCTCTGTTCCTAAAGGACATGAAAGTACCACGATCCCAGCTGCCACTGTGAAAAAAATAGGAAAGACAGACTGAGCTTTAAAGAATTATTTCATTTTCAACATTCAATATGTTTTTAATAGATGCTAGATTTGATTTTAAAATAAATATGAAAAATGCAATACAGGTCCACTGGGCAATAGGTTTGGCCTGAACTTGCAGCGGATGATAAAATGGGAATAACAGATGGGGAGGGAATACAGGAGAAGAGTAATTTTATAAACTAAATCCTGGGCTTAGTAGTTTTTAGGATTCTCCATGCTTTGACTAAATATTGTTTTCACTTTGTAGCACCCTAATTGTTTATCTAATAATAAGTAGAGGATGCACAGGTTATTCAACAGCAATCTGTTATAGCCAAAGCTTCCAGAAAACCCATATGAGTCTTCCTGTAGTCTACATCTATGGAAGTACATGTATAAAACTGAAGAGAATCTTGAGGAGGAAATGATACGATTGTGTCCAGTGCTTTCTTGCTTAGGCAATAATACTCTGCCCACATGGCATCAATCTGCTAATACAAACATGAAATTAATGGAAATTGTGTTTTTCAAGAGCAAGATAAATTTGAGATGCCAATCATTTAAAGAGGCAAAACAATTTATATCATACTACACATAGGAGACTTTCTATTTGGATTATTCATTGATTTTTGAACAATTTTGAAGTGGTCACTGAAAGATCCAAATGGACTTTCTCTCAGACATTATAACTTGCTAGTGTTATCAGACTAGAGACTTTAGGATGAGTGCAAGTAAAGAAATGTATTAATACCTATCAAAGACCTATCACCCCAAATACTTTCACTTGAATTAGAATTTATAATAAGGAACACTAATTAAAACTTTGTAGAATATATGGCTTTTTAAAATGTTTTGGTGAATTCAGTTACACACATATATATACACACACACACACACACACACATATAAAACTTATAGTGATTCATTAATTTTAAATGATGTTTGTTTTGAGATTTATTCACGGTGTTAAACACACTCTCCAACAGGAGCACAAGACACCCATTCATCAAACTTAAAAACAACATTTTTCTTTTCTTGACATGTACGCTCTATTTTAAGGTAGAAGGAGAAATAGAAACAGAGTTTCAGAAGACTTGGCACGCCCAATTGGCATATGCAGAGGCTTGCACCCTACATCGCATGTAATTTTTTTTCAAGTTATGTTTTGGTAGTTTATCCAGATTGGCTATAGAGTAAAGGCATGTTAGGGTAGGAAGGAACTCTAGAGAGGATCTAGGGCTCTAGGCCAACCCATCTACTTCTTTTATGAATAAAGAAATTTTCCTGGAGAAGTTAAAGGACTTTACCAGAGTTACATTAATGTGTAGCATGACCTCTGTCTTCTATTGTATAGCACTTTGGGAAAGATATACCATGTGTGTGTAAAGCACAGACGCGAGGGCAGACCAGCCCACATGACAATCCCTACTAAACTGATAGTTTTGTAAGTCACTCAACCTCTCTAAAACCTGGCTTCTATAGCTTAAATCAGAGATAAATAGCATACCACATGGGGTTGTAATGAGAATTATGCAAAGTAATCAATAGGTCATGGTACATAGCAAATATGAAATAACACAGGAAAGGTATAAATCTACTATGCTAAAATGGTATTATAATATGGAGTGAAATAGTCTGCTATAGATAGCTTAAAATTAGATTTAAATGGAGTTTTATCAAGAAATTCTTCAGAGTTCTTAAACTATATTCATAACTCTCATTAGTTGTACAGGGTTTAATATTGAATACAGGGCACTTGTGCACACAAAGTGCTTATGCAAAACCAAACCATTTTGAAGGAGATGAAAAAATGGATGATTCCATGCACCCATTTGCAAGGCAAATAAACATAATATGGATTCATACACACCTGACTGAAAAATTGAAGTAAACTTGTCCTCTTGATTTATCTTTTTGCATTAATTGAGTCTGAATCTGGTCATATTAAAAATCATATTTCAATATCCAATGAATAGATTATCATTTTAAACACAGATAAAATATAAGAAAAATCCTATATTGTACTCTTTTCCTTTAAAATTTGATGGATTTAGTTTGATTTCTACATGTAAGAACGTGGAACCTGAACATCAAACATATTTTTGCAAAGTATACCCAATGAGATGCCAACCAAGAGTTATGGCCAACTGGCATTGAAGCAACTCTTTTTGGCTGCTAGGTGAATTGTACTTGGATCAGGAGGAAGCCGAGGCCCTAAAGATTCTCTCAGAGTATTCTAAACAGCAAGTAGTTCCATTGTTCAGATAAGGGGCCCCTTACTCAAGGCCTCCTTGTAAGTAAATAATCTGAAACACATCCTGACAGCAATGACTCTTGTTGGAGCAAGGTTTTAAGCAGTGTTTAAAAGTTCTTCCAAAAATGGCTTTAATGTTAAAGGAATTGCAAGTTGGGGTCCACTTAATTCAAATGCTGTACCATTTCAAGTCCTCCAAGAAACAGACTCCCAGATGGAATGAGATGTTTGAAGGATTTATCAGAGAAGATACCGGTGAAGGATAAAGGGGAGAGGGAACAAGGGTAGCCCAGGAGAGCCTCACACGGGCGGCAGGTTTAGCACTTGTGTAAGGAGAGAAGGAAGGATGGTGGTGTAGGAGGAGCCTCAGACTGTACTGCGGCTCTATGTCTCAATGACATCAACAGAGAGCCCTAGAGCAATTGCCCTTTAGAAGAGTCTAATGTCAGGTAGAAATGACCCAGCTCCAGCAGCCAGTCCCTTGCTGGGAGCAGCCTGCACAAAGTGTGGCCTCAGCAAGAACATTGTGGCAGATCCAAAGGTGTGGCCACTGGAAACTGTGAGCCAACAACAGTGCTCGCAGAAAGTTCTCTTGAAGGCAGATGGGAGCAGTGCACCTTCATAGCTACCACAGATGCCATCCTAAAATAATGACTTCTTAGAAAAACAAGAGGGTTAGGTAAGAATGATTGAAACAACAGTTACATGCAGCTTACTGTATATAGTATTACATATAATGAATTATATACAATAGTTGGGGCTCAGATATTAATTTCCAGTTCTTGTAAAATGAGTTGGTAAAACCACTGGCCCTGCATGGCTTAAATACTGAGATTGCTCCTGCTGTGGTAAGTACAGATTTACTTCTTAGCTATTTGTGGCCCAGGTTCTTTTCGTTCACTTCATCTGAATTTCATGCAGTTCTAGGGTGAAATGGATTTTCCATCAAATAATTCATCATATTAGTAATAATTTCACAAAAATTCTCAGTCTCAACTTCACACATTTCTTATTTCATGAATACTATCCCCATACACTATTTCAATAACTTGATGGCCCTTCTTTATTTCACAGAATTTAAAGATGATTCTTCTTCCTTCCTTGACAGTGATCATTATATGGGAATGATGACTTCTCATATAAGATCCTGTAGAGTTCTGCTGTTTCTGAGCTGCCCCTGTTCTTCTACACAGTGAAGATATGGTGGAGGGATAGCAGGGAAGGTTTTATGTCCCTATATTTCAGGAGGAAAAGTACCTTTAAAGGTTGAGTCTGAGAAGGAACAAACTATAGTCCATTTCACTTCTGTACAACACTGCTAAATCTCTCACTGCACCCGCCCAGGGGTGTTACTATCATTTCATAACTATTAATGTAAATGATACTGCCACCATCCCCAGACTTTCTGACCAGCCAGCCTCCTGTCTGACATATCCAGAACTTATATTTTGAAAGAAATCATTTCAAGATTCCTTTAGAATAATGAATTGCTTCATACTTAGAGCATTCAAGAAGAAAAGCTATTATATATTCTTTGAAATTCACTAAAGAGCAATAATTGTAGAGTTTACCTTGGTAAATTTTGTACCTAGATGAATTAACAAAGTACAGGTTGCCTCTTGAGCTAAACTTTTTACCATGATGGCATAATCTAACCTTAAGCTAGAATGTGCCAAGAATTCCGACAACTACTCCACAGGAAAAAATGCCTTTGGTTACAAGATTTCTCCTTGACTTACGCTGAGATAATACTCTGCCAAGCATAGAGATAGGGTGCTAGCACTCATAAAAAAAATGAAATAAATTAATCTATAGTGGGAGTTGGAATAGTGACCAGCATTTTTCTACTTCGCACCCTTCCTTTCCCCAAAGTATGTGAATCAGTTGGGTCTATATGAACCTTAGAAAAGCCTTGTGGGGATTTTTAACACAACTACCATTCTCTCTGACCTATTTTTTCTTTAATCATATTAGGACATCTCAAGAAAGTTGGATTAATAATGATGCCAAATTGTAATGCAAACAATTCTTATTGAAAGAAAGGCTCTTTCATTCTTTGCTTTGTGTGTTGATAAAGGTTATCTTTCGGACTCAGATTGTCAAAGGTTTATCACAGCTCTTGGCCACACTTCCTTATGCAAACAAGAGGTGGAGAAAAATAACCTCTAAAGCAGGCAACCAATTGCCTCTTTTATTTATTTATTTTTTTTACAAGGCTCTCAACTACTTGTTTCTTAAACCAAAACAGATGTATTACTTTCATCTTTATAAAATCATTACTTTTACAAAAAAAATTACAGAAGTTGTCCTTGTCACTGAAAAAAAATTTAATAAAGCTATATATAAGGAGCTATATAAGGAGTGATAGTTTTACATACTCATTGGAAAAAAATTCAAACAGTACACCAAGGTACATAAAATAAACAGTGAATGTTCACCTTTTTCCACTTCCTCCTTCCCCCATTTCTACTCCCTAGGTCTAACATGATCCTTTGCCATGCATTTTTATAAAAGTTGGTTTGTACTTTAGCTATTTTTCTGCAATTATTTTTATTTAATAACACATCATTGACAGCAGCCCATATCAGTGAATACTTATCTATCTAATTCTTTTAATAGTTAGATAACACTCTTTTCTATGAACTTTTTATTTCAGTTATTTATATTAAGGAGCTTTTAAATTGTCATTTTCCTCTACCATTAAACCTGGAATAAATATCTTTGTCCCTGTGTCTTGGAACTCAGATAAACCTTACTTTAGGACGATCCCAAAAGTGGAAATGATAGGTCAAAGGATATGCAGAATTGAAATTAGGATATATATTGCCAAATTGCCTTTTACAAATGTTACTAACCATGCATTCCCCATCATCATATGGGAATCTTCCTCTCACCATGTAGTTGTCATCACTGGATGTTATCCATCTTATTGACATGTTAGTTTTCCATTTAGAAATCTCTGAAAACATTAATACCTTCAGAGATATATTGTCAAACATGAATATGAGATTTCATTTATTTCAACGTTCTAAAGTTCAGCAAGATTTTGATGTATATTTTATATAACAAAAACTAAGAGGTGGAAAAGTGACTCCACTAAGTTGACTATGCACCAGTAGCTTTCTATCTGGTGGTCCCCAAACTGGTAGGAATTCAAGCAGTTATACGTAGTGATTCCAAAGCTACTTTTAAGATTATGGTCTTTTCAACATTTCAACACTGGGTTTGCTGAGGTGCAAATAGCACAGACTTGGAAGCGGTTAGAACTGGAATCAAATCTCTGCTGTCATTCTTAATGGGTGAACTCTCTGAGCCTCATTTCCTCAAATTAAAGGTGATGGTGCTTTGCTCTCTCACAGCAGAGTTAACTATGTAAACAGCTGGGATAAGTAAACGGACAAATATAACTATAAAAATTAAACATTTCTATATAACAACAATATACCATTTAAAATAGTCAAAAGACAATGAATGTGGGATCACTTTTAAATTGCCTTCCTTCATATAATTTAGCAAAATTTTATGAGTTTAACTATAGACAGACACCTATAAAAGTAGAATTTCTGAGTAAAAGATATACGTATTTAAAAGTTTATAAATATGCCAAACTGTCCTGAAAATAGATTTTACCTATTTATATTGTCAATTGACATTGAATAAGAGTGTCTTTGTCCCTATACACTGACTAATATTGTATATTATTAACATGTTTTTCCCTCAATCTGATAGATTAAAAAAAAAATTTATTGTTTTGATTTACATTTAACAGTGAATGAATTTGAATATCTTTTCATATGTTTATAATAATTTATTTTTATTTTTCTGTGGATTTGCTGTTCTTAACTATCTTTGAAATGTCTACTTCTCTATTGGGTTGTCTTTTTTTATAAATCATTTTTTGAGATCTCCTTTTATATTAATTAAATTTTTCCTTGTTTTTTCTGTTGAAAATTGGTCATTCTATATTCTTTTGTTTTTGATTTTTTTTTACCATAGAGATATATTGTGTTTAATTTAAAAGAAAATTCTAAAATATATATAAACATGGAATATATATACACATATATGACAAATCTATATCTATATATGATATCTATATATGATCTAATGCAAAGTATAAATTACCCATAATAAAGCCATGTAGGAAATCTAAAACACCAAATTCCTTCCCACTGAGTGAAACTATGTTAATAGTATCTCATGGTGATCATCAGCCTAATGTTGTAATAAATAGATTAATAAAAATAGGAATGTAAATAAACTTAATATTTGCCATATTAAAACATGTAATTCTTGGGGGAAAACAAAAATGAAACAACTACTTTGTTCATAAAAATGTATATAACCACTTACTTCATCCCTGTGAATGTACAACGGGCTGTAATAAATGAATTTGTCACTCATCTCAAATATTTAAATTTCGACAAGACTATTCCACAAACAAACCCTTGACCAAAAAAAGGGATTTTAAGATTTTTTTTTTAAAATGCTCAGAAGGATAAATTTAGGTGGAGCAACATGAGGGACAGTGGGAAATTTCATCAGGGAAACTTTGAAGACCCTGATTCTCACCACAAGAAATTGAGCTCCTGATTCTACCGGTCCTATATGGCCACTTTCAATAAGGTAAACTTATTAATTCTGCTTATTTCTACACATTTATTTTCAGAGACTGATCTAAAGGGTTAAAAAAACAGACTCTAAATTGTGTTTTTATAGTTTTCAATTTGGAATTAACATTCATCATGCATAAAGCATGCAAGTACCGTTAAATCTGTTTATTAACTCTTTTGTGAGTCATAAACGTAAGTGAAGCAGTTGATATATTTCTAGTTAACTTAATAAACCCCCAGATAAGGCAGGTCAACCTTAGGTCAACTTTTACTTCATGTAATCCCAGGAAAGCTGGGGATTGTCAATAAATCCCAGATATCTTGCTCATTTTAGTTCTTGTTTATCTGGATGCATTTTGCTCAAACCCTGAAATTTGTAGTTCTACAGACTCCTTAAGATTTTCATGTACTATGAATGCCTTAAATATTTAAATACTAAATTCTCAAAGTTAGATATTATTAAGTGGAAAATCACACAAAAATAACTTTTGAACCAAAACTTTCTGTGGTCACCATGAAGTAAGCACTTTATGTTTCCTGAAATTAGACTTCACCAGTGGCTTTGAATTTAAAAAGAAGATAAAGGTGAGTGTGAGATTGAGATTGCCTCTAATTTCTGGCAGCATTTTTCCACTCAGGAATCTCCACAAGAATTTTTAGAGGGAGAGAGAGCCCCTCGATTTCATCATATACATCACTGCCTCATCGTCCATCCTACGGTCTCCAGTTCCTGTACGATGAACCTGAGGAACAACGTCTATGTTGGTTGGTATGTATTGGTTTCAGAAGAACATGCACTTCTAAATAACTGCTTCGCTTCCACCTTATGAGCAATGTACATCTTGCAAAGGATCATGTTTGCTTATTTGTTGTAGTCACCAAGAAGCTCAGAGCCACATTGGTAGCCCACTTGTAGCAAATGAACAAGACATTATGATACGCACCACAGGAGCTAACTCTCCCAGCAGGTTATCTTAATTTCATATCCTACTTTCCTTTCATTCCCATTTTCTCATCTGTTTTATTTATTTTATCTTTTTGGCCAACATAAATTTCCAGAAGCCACGTCAACTCCTCAGAAAGAGGCTAGAGAAACATGAAATAGATAAAGTAAATAAGTAATAAAATAGATAATAGGGATATAAACAGATTAAAAAACTCTGACATCATATGTTGGTTTCAAAAAATTACCAAAGCTGACAGATGCAAAGTGTTATGCATCAACCACTTTGTTTATCCATGCTTTTTATTATATTAAAATTAATAATAAATTAATTAGAGTTTGAACCTCATCTTACATTATGTAATGGATATGTTTCTAGAATGTTGCTTGTGAATCAAATTATTATAAAGTAAATTATATATTTAATCTGCTAGAGAAACTTGCCATTCAAGCACTTCATAAAGCCCAGAAATTTAATATTCTATTAAGATTCAACTTCTGATATAGATGAGGTTTTTGTTATACAGATTCAGGATTTATGTTCCCTAATTTAAAAGAAAACTAAAGTATAAAAACAAGGTAAAAGTCCTTGTTCTCTCACATTCCCTACCACTTTCTAAAATTTTTCACTCCCTAGAGGAAATCACAGTTAATAGTTTAATGTAATTTTTCCAAAATAATTTTAAAAATTCAGAAATATATGTGTATATATGTATGATATATAAATATATACAAAATAAGCAAGAGCTATTTAAACCAGTGGCCCCCCCTTCCAACCCTTTTAGCGCTAAAGAAATGATATGGGTCTAAATGAGATCGTACAATAAGTACTGCCATGAGGCCCATGCTGGAAAGTCCCCGAGCTGGCTTTCCTCCAGCCATATGGATGAATGGGATGTGTCCACTCATGGACTGTGCTCCCTCCTTAGACTACTCTCTGGGTATCTCAGACTTTGGAGTTCCCAGGTTACATGTCCTGGAGTCCCAGGTTTGGGGAGAGGGAGGTGGGTGAGAGCTTGGACATGTGAGCTCCTATATATGCAAGTATAGAAGAGCCTTGCTGTATGTAGGGGGAGCCAGGAGTGGAAAGAGAAGTGGCAAAGATTGGGGACTGAGAATCAAGCTGAGGACCAGAGCTTGCTGCACGGCTACTTTCTGCTGTAAAACTCTGACGAGTCTAAGAAATCTAAATTCAAACCCGGCCTTTGAGGTCATTATGAAGGTATATTTCTCAAGGTAAGAGAATAGAACACACCGCATCCAACAAGTCAGTAGGTTGACTATAACTTTTAAGTATTCAGATTTATGGTACGTGGGCTCCATTTGTCCTCTGGCTGGGGACCCCACAGATGTTCGAGGCAGACAAGAATGTAATGGTGCTAAAAATGTAATAGACTTTGCTTATCTCTCCTCCGCAGCCCCCGCCAACACTACCATTAGTTTGGTTCTGAGAAATTGGAGTATAATTTTGAATTTTTGCCACAGACAGATGCTTGTAAGCTAGTGGCTTGAAAACACAAGGTGGGGGACATGGTGGGTGTGGACATGTAGAAAGGCCGTGGAGAAGTCCTAAGAATAAATCTGGCTCAGAAAGGCTCTGCATTCTCACCCAACCCCATATCAATCTCACTGTGTGACTAGGTCCAGTTGCTTTGCTTCTCTAAACCAGGCTCCTCCCTGATAAAGAGAGGATAATCACACCTTTTTCACATGACTGCTGTGAAGAAAAATTGACATAATTTATGTGATTGGGCTTAGAATATTGTATAGCATTGGAAAAACATGTGGTAAACAAATTTTATGAAGCAAATTTAATTTGAACAATCTGATTTATTTTTTGGTTACAATAGCTGCAACCTATTTTACTTCACTAATTCTTTTATTAAAGATACTACGATTTCATGTTGTTAGGTGTCCTTTCTCATTTATATCGTTCTTTACTTGTATATTTTCACCTTTTTAATCACTTCTAATTATCAGGGAAATGCAAATCAAAACCACAATGAGATATCACTTAACTCCAGTGAGAATGGCTTTTACTAAAAAGTCCCAAAACAACAAATGCTGGAGTGGATGTGGAGAGATAGGAACACTCATACACTGCTGGTGGGACTGTAAACTAGTGCAACCTCTATGGAAAGTAGTATGAAGATACCTCAAAGAACTAAAAGTAGAACCACCATTTGATC
>JAQIFY010005935.1:0-10674 GCA_028533085.1 Varecia variegata
TGAGCCACCAGGCCCAGCCATGCTGGCTTTTTTGACTGGCTTTTTACCGACTTTTTGACATAACATGATTATTTTGGGGTTCATCCATGTGTCAGTAGTTGGGTTTTTAAAATTTCTAAGTAGTATTCCATTGTATGAATATGTTGCATTTCATTTATGCATTCACTTGTGTGTGGATATTTGGTTGTTTATAGTTTCTGACTTTTATAAATAAGGCTGCTATAAACGTTTGTGTTCAGGTTTTTGTGTGGGCATATGCTTTTATTTCTCTTGGGTAAATACTTAGGAGTGGAATGGTTGGTGTCAGTTTACAACTGTTTTCCAAAGTGGTTGTACCATTTTATATTCTCACTAGTGTTATGTGAGACTTCCATTTACTCCATATCCTCACCAACATGACATAGGGTCAGTGTTTTTCATTTTAGCCATTCTAGAGGGTGTATAATAGCATCTCACTGTGGTTTTAATATGCATTTCCCTAATGACAAATGATGTTGAACATCTTTTAGCGTGCTTATTTGCCATCCTCATACCTTCTTCGGTGAAGTATGTGTTAAATCTTTTATTCGTTTTTAAATTTGTTTTATTAAGGCCGAGCGTGGTGGCTCACATCTGTAATCCTAGCACTCTGGGAAGCCGAGGTGGGAGGATCGTTTGAGCTCAGGAGTTCGAAACCAGCCTGAGCAAGAGTGAGACCCCGTCTCTACTAAAAAATAGAAAGAAATTAGCTGGACAACTAAAAATATACAGAAAAAAATTAGCTGGGCATGGTGGCGCATGCCTGTAGTCCCAACTACTTGGGAGACTGAGTCAGGAGGATTGCTCGAGCCCAGGAGTTTGAGGTTGCTGTGAGCTAGGCTGATGCCACAGCACTCTAGCCAGGGTGACAGAGCGGGAATCTGCCTCAAAAAAAAAAAAATTTGTTTTAGTAAGTTGTAAGAGTTCTTTATATATTCAAGATATAAGTTCTTTGTCAGATAAATGTTTTGCAAATATTTACTCCAAATATGTAACTTAATCTTTTCATTGTCATGACAGTATCTTTTGAAGATTAAAATTTCGATTTTGATGAAATCAATTTACTGAATTTTTTCTTCTATTGTTTTTGGGGTTTTTGGTAACACATTTAAGAAATCTTTCCCAAGGCAAGGTCACTAAGATTTTCAGCCATGTTTTCTTCTAAGAGTTTTCTAATTTTGGCTTTTACATTTAGGCCTGTAACCAATTTTAAATTCATTTTTGTATTATGGTTGAAATAAGGATGAAGGATTTTTTTTTTTTTTTTGATATATGGCCATCCATTTGTTCCCTCAGCATTTGATGAAAAGCTTATCCTTTCCCCATTGTGAATTACCTTGGGATCTTGTCAAAAATTAATTGACCTGATCAGTCCTTTACAGTTATGATTAGAAAGGGCTCTCATACAGGTCTTGGTTTATATTTGTAAAGTCAGGAAGAACAAAATTGTTGTGGGAGTTTTCTCTAGGGATTGATGTAGAGGAATATGCCTGAGAGGAAACATTAACCTCTTACTTTGTTAAAATGTTGTGAGATTTTTTTGTAGAGACTGTTTTTTTTCCCAGATGCAAACATTTTATAAAAATTAATTTAAATCCATGATGCAGTGAACAAAAAGAGTTTACAGGGATCAAGCGTGGTGGCTTATCCCTGTAATCTCAGCACTTTGGGAGGCTGAAGCAGGAGGATCACTTGAGGTTAGGAGCTCGAGATCAGCCTGAGCAACATAGCGAGACTACATCTCTACAAATAATTAAAAATTAATTAATTAATTAATTAAAGTAATAAAAAAAGAGTTTATAGGATAGAAAGAAAATCCAGTAACAGGAAATAGTAACATTTTTGGCAGGAATGTCATATAATATGGGGAGATAATTTTCTACAGGTGATAAGATTTTTATAGAGTCACAAAGCTAATTCCTTACAGAGCCACTACCTGTTTGAAATGAACTCAGTATTGAAAAGAAAGCCAGATGCTTTGGATAAATAAGTGATTACCTGAATGTAAGTTAGACACCCTTTTGAGAAACACTTGACTCTTCAGGCTAACATTGTATCACTAGAGGTCCCAAATAATTCTGTATGTCTTCCAAAAGGCCTGACAACCAAATTAGTACACTTGTTTAAAATGCAACTTCCACACCCTGTGCCTCTGTGTATTGAAAGGGAGACAAACCGAATAAAGTTCCTTTTTTCCCCCCATTTGAGTAACAAAGACTCCAAAGGAATGGGGTCAGTGCTCCCTAAAGTTCTTGAAATAACTTTAAAAAACTAAGTGACACCTGTATTCATAGTAGCAGTATTCACAATAGCCAAAAGGTGGAAACAACCCAAGTGTCTATCAGCAGATGAATGGATAAACAATATGTGGAATATACAGAAATAGAATATTTTTCAGCCTTAAAAAGGAAGGAAATTCTGACATGGTACAACATGGATGAACCTTGAAGACATACTGTGCTAAGTGAAAGAAGCCAGTCATGAAAGGAAAAATATAGGTACTTACATGAGGTACCTAGAGTAGTCAAATTCATAGAGACACAAAATAGAATGATGGTTACCAGGGGCTGTGAGAAGGGGCAATGAAGAGGTAGTGTTTAATGGTATAGAGTTTCAGTTTTGCAGGATGAAAAAGTTCTGGAGATGGATGATGGTGATGGTTGCAGCACTATGTGAATGTATTTAATGCCATAGAACTGTACACTTAAAAATGGTTAGAATAGTAAATTTTATGTTATATAGATTTACCATAATAAAAAAATTTATTGACCGTATATGTGTGGCTCTATTTCTGGACTCTGTATGTCAATGTTATATCAGTACCACACTATCTTGATTACTATAATGTTATATTAAGTCACAAGGTATAGTGTATGTCCTCCAACTTTGCACTCCCTTTTCCAAGTTCTTTGGCCATTGGAGGTTCTAAGCATTTTCATATAAATTTTAGAATCATCTTGTCAGTTTCTACAAAAAAGCCTGGTAGAATTTTGGTTGAAATTGCATTAAATCTATATAGATCAATTCAGGGAGAATTAACATCTTAACAATATTAAGTTTTCTGGTCTATGAACATAGTACATCTTTTTATTTATTTATGTACTTAATTCCTCTCAGCAGTGTTTTTTTGTAGTTTTCTTTGTCCAGATACTGTACATTTTTTTGTCAAGTTGGTCCTTAAGTATTTCAGACTTTCTAATGCTACTAAAAATGGCTTTTCAAATTTCTTTTAAATTTCTTAATCATTGGTAGTGTATGGAAATACAACTGATTTTTATAAGTTAACCTTGTATTCTGAAATCTTACTAAAACTCACTTGTTACCTTTAGTAGTGTTTTTATAGATTCCATTGTATTTTCTATATAGACAATTATGTTGTCTGCAAATAAAGACAGTTTTCCTTCCTTCTATGTGTATGCCTTTTCTTTCTTTCTCTTTCCTTATTGCTTTGGCTAGAACCTCCCAGTACAATATTGAATGGAAGTATTAAGAGAAAATGTTCTTCCTTTGTTCCTGATATCCCTTATGAAAAAACATTCATTATTTCACCATTATTTTATTGTAGGTTTTTTTGTAGATAGCTTTTATCAGTTTGAGGACCTTTCTTTCTGTTCTTAGTTTGCTAAGAGTTGTTATCATTAATTGATGTTGGATTTTGGCACATATTTCTTCTGCATCTATTGAGATGATTATATGGTTTTTCTTTTTTTGTCTGTGAATTATGTTTATTGGTTTTGAAGTTTTAAGCCAATCTTGCATTCCTGGGATAAACCCTACTTGATCATCATGTATTATCCTTTGAAAACATTGTTGGAATCAATTTGCTAAGATTTTGTTAGGAATTTTTGCATCTGTATTCGTAGGAAATACTGGTTGCTTGATAATTATGTCTTTTTCTTGTTATACCTTTGGTTTTCATCATAGATTAATGCTGGCCCCACATAATGAGCTGGGAAATGTTCTGTCATCTTCAGTTTTTCGGAAGAGTTTGTGTAGAGTTGGTATTATTTCTTCAATAAATGTTTGGTAGAATTCACTAGTGAACCCATCGAGTCTTGCAATTTTCTTTGTGGTATTTTTTTACTTTTGATTTTAAAATAATTTTAGACTTACAAAAGAGTTGCATAGATAGTATAGAGAGTTCCTGTTTATCCTTCACTTAGCTTCCTTTAATAAATTTTTTTTTTTTTTTTTTTTTGAGACAGAATCTTGCTGTGTTACCCAGGCTAGAGTAAGTGCCATGTCATCAGCCTAGCTCACAGCAACCTCAAACTCCTGGGCTCAAGCAATCCTCCTGCCTCAGCCTCCCAAGTAGCTGGGACTACAGGCATGCGCCACCATGCCCAGCTAATTTTTCTATATATATTTTTAGCTGGCCAGATAATTTCTTTCTATTTTTAGTAGAGACGGGGGTCTCGCTCTTGCTCAGGCTGGTCTTGAACTCCTGACCTTGAGCGATCCACCCACCTTGGCCTCCCAGAGTGCTAGGATTACAGGTGTGAGCCACCACTCCCGGCCTGCTTCCTTTAATAAATCTTATATAACTATGGTACATTTGTCTTTAGTGATGTATCCCCCCACCCCCATACACACACAGAATTCCTATTAGTAATTTATGTCTTCTCTCTTTTTTTGTCTTGATTTGTCTGGCTAGAATTCTAGTTCATCAATTTTCAATCTTCAAAGAACCGGCTTTTGGTTTTGTTTTCTTCTATAACTATTTTAAACTCTCAAGTTACTTAATAGATGAAACAAACATAGCTGCTGCTTTTTTTAAACCTATAGTTGGGATAATTTTAATTTAAAATTTTTAGATTCTATATCACTTCGTGGCTTCCTTATTTAATGACTGCTTTTCCTTGCTTTTCAGTTGACCAGTTCTTGTGAATGCTTGCCTAGTTTTTAGGAATGGCCTCCAGTTCAGAATATTAGTTTTCTCTATGACATTTAACGTTTAACATCATTTTTGAATGGAATACTGTTCCAGCATTCTAAAGCTTAGTTGGATTTTAAAGACTTTAAGGAAAAAGCTTAGCGGAGTTAAGGCAAAATGATATATTCATATTCATAAATTATGTTAAATAAGTTTCAGTAGACAGTTTGATTTTTTTCCTCCAAAAATTTTTCTTATCAGTAGCTGTATTTTTTCACCTCTTTTAAAAATTGTGTATGTCTAGAAATTTAAGAACTAGTTTCTTTTGAGTTTTGTGGTTTACACCTTATTCTCTACCTTCAGAAGGATAATAATTATGTAAAATATCCAAAAGTTTCCATTTTGAGAATATTAAAATGGATAGGTTAAGTTGATATATACTTGACTCTAATAAAGAGAAAATAATTTGAGAATGTTAATATTTTCTTAATTTCTTGCATTTCCCCTATGCTATGTTGATAAGTTTATGATTAATCAAAAATTACACTTGAAAATTTTTAGTTTTGAGTGAATTTCTTTTCTAGCTATCTCTGTCAATCAGCATTTTATCATAGCCTAAATTCAAAGTGAATTGCACTTTCAGTCTTTCTACAGTTGACCATGAAGGTATTCATACTCACTGGCAGTTTAGTTGCTATGGTATTTCAGAGTTTAATGATCAGAACAAACTAAGGATTATATAAACCTTAATATCTCTGAAAGTGTTAACATTCAGAAGAATTAGGTTAATTGTGGCCAACAGTAAGTACCATTGAAGTAAAGATATATTTACATATATTGAGTTCCACCAGTACCAGTAAAATGTGGTTCCTTATGATAAATGACTAATCCATGTTTAAGATTTAGCTTGCTTGTGTGTGTGTGTGTGTGTGTGTTTTGTTTTAGTTTGTTTTTAAGTGCTATCATTACTAATATGTACTTGGTATTTTTGTTTTCAGAAGGGGACCATCTGGACCAAGATTTGGACCTAGAAATGATAAAATTAAGCAGTAAGTTCCTGAGATATTAATTTGTTTAAATGATCATTATATTTCTACATGGACCAGGAATTGGCCACAGCCTGATTTTGTAAAGTTTTATGGAAACACAGCCATGCCCGTTTGTTTTCATATTATCTATAGCTGCTTTTGAGCTACAGTGGCAGAATTGAGTGGTTGTGACCAAGTTGTGACAGATTTTATGACAGAATCTTAAATAATGTGTATTATGTCTGGTCCTTTACAGAAAAAATTTGTTGACCCCTGATGTAGACAAAATATAACTACTGAGTTATAAAAACCTAATCCTTTTTATTTTCACAAAGCTATCTGTGAATTATAGCTGAGGAAATACAGCATTGTTGGCTTTTCTTACCTTTGATCACCTCATGTCAAATTTACTTATTTAGGATAATCTAAAAGTCCATTTTGGTTTTCAATCTATAACTTGATTCCCATTTTTGGAGTGGTTATATAATTGATTTAATGTGTTGATATACAACATCTTTTTTATCTACTTCCAGAATTTTTTCATATCTGTTACTTACCCTAATCCATACATTGATCTAAGTTTTATGGCTAATTTTTAGTTTAAAACTTTGCTATATATATTATTTGGTGATAGATGATGGATAATTTGCTGTAGTGAATGTATCTAATGTAGGAAAGATACGAATACTGACACAAAGGGAGAAGGAATGGACAAAGCCGTGAGTCACTTGAGGGAAGGCCCTAGAAACTGACCAAGCTATAAAGACTAGCTAGGGAAGGTAAACTGAATGGCCCAGGTCCAGGATCTGAACAAGGATAATAATCACTACGCTAATCCTGGGTACAACTGGCACATAGTGGGAAGGGTGCTGTAATGGAGTATCTTGTTATTGGTGAGATGCTTGGGCTTTAGTCAGATACTATTGGTGTGAAGAAATATGTCCATACTTAGTCTAATTCTAACTAATGGATTTAGAGATACAGAACCAAAGTTCCAACAAATTGCTTAGAGTACCAGACCAAGTATATTAATTTTCTATTGCTGTGTAACAAATTACCATTAATTCAGCAGCTTAAAACAGCACAAATTTATCATCTCACAGTTTCCTTGGATCAAGAGTTCAGGTGCTATTTAGGTGGGTCCTCTGCTCAGAGTCTCACAAGCCTACAATCAAGTTGTTGCCATGCATGCAGTGCAGTCTCCCTTGAGGCTCATGACCAAGCTCAGGTGGTTGTTGACAGAATTCATTTCCTTGCAACTGTAGAGCTCATGGTGCTTACTTTTTCAAGGCCAACAGAAGAGAGAATCTCTATAGCTTCAAGTCTCTGATTTGGCTAATAAGAGCCACTTTTATCTTTTTTCCCCCCAGACATGATATTGGGAACCACTTTTATTTATTTTTATTTATTTATTTATTTTGAGACAGAGTCTCACTCTGTTGCCTGGGCTGGAGTGCTGTGGTGTCAGCCTAGCTCACAGCAACTTCAAACTACTGGGCTCAAGCGATCCTCCTGCCTCAGCCTCCCAAGTAGCTGGGACTACAGGCATGTGCCACCATGCCTGGCTAACTTTTTCTATACATTTTTAGCTGATCAGCTAATTTCTTTCTATTTTTAGTAGAGACGGGGTCTCGCTCTTGCTCAGGCTGGTCTCGAACTCCTGACCTCAAGCGATCCACCCGCCTTGGCCTCCCAGAGTGCTAGGATTACAGGCGTGAGCCATTGCTCCCGGCCTTAGTTACCATTTATTACTTTCATAGGAAAAGGAAACAGTTCTCAGGCTCATTGTCTCACATAACAAATGATGATACCAAAACAAAAGGGCAGTGGCTGCAATATGAGTTGTGGGATACCCTATTGCAAAGGAGCCATTTCTAGACTGTGGTTTTTATAGTTTGCCGACAGAGCCTGCAGGAAGTTCATACTTCATCAGAACCTGAGACATAGTAAGAAACAGTCTTATGACAGCCTCCTAAGGGAGACAGGGATTTGAAGGCCTCACAAGCCACTCATTCTCTTGTGTTGCAGGGGGCTCACAAGGCATTCTGCCAAGACTCA
This sequence comes from Varecia variegata, assembly GCA_028533085.1. Classification (NCBI taxonomy): domain Eukaryota; kingdom Metazoa; phylum Chordata; class Mammalia; order Primates; family Lemuridae; genus Varecia; species Varecia variegata. Next base: position 7,978 of record JAQIFY010005935.1, read on the forward strand.
GATTAGGTGTGGTTCAAGCCTGTGTGGCATATGTCGATGCCTGCAAGGGGGGTACCAATGAGTAGTGGCTGAGCCGTTCTCCTACACTGAGCCAGGGGTGACTTCTGTATCCACGCACATAGTCTTGTTCTCTTATACCTAAGCTGCCACTGGAGAAGAGGACTCCACTAATGACATACCTGTTTTTTGTCCATCTAGTGTGCTTTGTTTCCTGTCTGATATCCTTCCGCAAAGTGAGCCTAGTATGGAGTGTGGCTGTTGGGTCTTTTGAGTATGACTTTCCAGCTGAACCCCCAAACCACTACCAGTTGTACAGAGTAGGCATTGAAGAATGTATGTCTATGTTAGTAAGTGCCAAATACACAGGCACACACGAATATGTATATGTGTATATTAAACTCCCACAATAACTTTGGCAATCACAGAATTTTAGAATAGTAAGGGATTGTTGAGTAAGTATAGTGGTTCTTACTCTAGAACCAAAGGCTTGCCAGATTTAGTTAGAAGAAGGTCAGTCATCAAATACATAAAGTAAACCTTGATGGCCCAACCTCATGAGTGCTTATCTATACAAGGCCTGGACTCATCAGTGTGCCCAAGATGGCAGAGCACAACTTAACCACACAACTTGCCCAAGGACAAATCCCCAACATTAGTACCCAAAATTGCTAGTACTGGACACTTTCTTTAGTTAAGATATGTTATCACTACTTGATTTGTGACATTTCAATACAGAGTATTTCTTGACTGCATAGATCAGCGTCATTTTTGCTTTGTTCAAATTTTACTGGTTACTAATTATTAATGTTGTTAACAGATTAGTCACACCAAAAATATCCAACATCACTTTTTAGGGAAGTTTTTTTGGGAAATATTTTAAATATTCACATACCTACATAATATTTATGATTCTCCTTGGAATGTTTCCTTTGCATTTAAATTTAAAATGGCATTATAAATACCACCCTGGCCAATTGTAGACATTCTGTGTCAGGAGTAGCGAATCTCCGAACTTTAGCCTTGGTCCAACCAGCTTAACATTTATAAGGCCCCCAGGGAATGTTCCATAATCTAACACCAATATATATGTAGTTGCAAAAATACAACATAACTTTAAAACTTCTTTTGTCAACAGTACCTTAAAAGGCCACAAGATGGGGATGTTAACTATGAAAATAAATATTTTCTTTATAAAATAAGGGGTGAGTGTGTGTTGCAGAGCATACATTTTTCTCTTAGTGGAAGAGCAGTGACATTTATCTGGCACATGGTAAGCATTAGACACTGTGCTAAATGTTTGAAAAATACTATCACACTTAATTCTCACAAGTAAGATAGAGGTAATCAGTCTAAAACAGGCTAGCATAGTAACTTACAAAGTCACATAAATAGTAAGTGATAAAGCTGGATTGCAAACCCAAGTCTTTCTGCATACAGAACCCAGGATCTCTACACGACAGCATGCAGGTGCCATGTTAATAATTAGAATAGAGACATTTCGGGAATACAGGTGCTGTCAGGCTCTAAGAGGATTTAAAAGAGTATTGAAAATGTCTTTCCCTCTCTGTATGTCTTTATCTTTTCCTGGTTATGTTTTCTTTTGTGCTCTTTCTTCTACCATTTCAGCCTCCTTTAACTGGCCATGATACAAACCTCATCTCTTCTTCACAAACTTGCTTTTCCATTGAGTTCATAATTTTCTATTTCAGTAAATGGCCATTATCTACTTACTCGCATGTTCAAATTATAAATCTAGGAATCCTCTACTCTTTTCTCTCCCCAGTCCCTTCTCCCACTTCCAGTTAACCACTTAGCTCTTAAAATATTCCCTTCTCTTATCTATATTTCCTTAGCCTAGAACTTTCCCACCATCCACTACCTCCTTTACTCTGCACAATTCACTCTTGACCCCTCAAAACTCAGTACTGGGGTCTTGATGGCATCTCTGGTCAAGGCTGAATTCATTTAGGCTACATGACTGATACCATTTTCCTTCCATTATAGCACTTAACATGAAATAGTATAATCATGAATATCACTTTTCCCCAGTGTGCTGTAATGTTTCAAAATATCAGGCTCATAACCTTCATATTGATATCCTTGATGACTAGCATAATATTAATAACTTCTTAGTAAACACTTTTTAAATGAATGAGATGTTTATCTCAGAATAGAAAATATTTGTTGAATGTTTACTTTGTACCAGGCACATTTCACATGACCTGGGAAATAAAAGGATGAATCAGTCAGTCTGATTTTAAGGCATTTATAGTGTGTATAATGGGATAAAACCAATGTGAAATGCAAATAGAAATCAGATGATTGTAACTGCTATGAAAATGTAAAAGATCATGGGAAAGTATGTTATCACTTGTTTTATAAACAAAATTATCTTTCATATTCAAGTAAATAAGTAGATCATTTTCTGCTATGAAAGTTTTGGTCTGAGTCTTGGAATACAGAAACATAATCATGAGATTTTCCATTATTGAGTAAGGGTTACACAGTAGCTGTATTAAGAATGTCACACCAGCAGATGGTAATGTGTGAAGGGAGAAAGCAACAATAATTTACTAATCACTTAGTAGAAAAATTAAAGTGTTGAGGAGTTCCCATTAGCAACAGGGATTTATTACATATATGCCATGTTGTTGAGGTAACACCTGTAGGTTTATGATAATCTGTAATAATAAGAAT
>JAQIFY010005936.1:0-10674 GCA_028533085.1 Varecia variegata
CAGGAAGAGTGCGATGTGCACTGTCTGGGGAATGGACACGCTTGAGGCTCAGACTCGGGGGATTGGGAGGGACATGGGCAATATATTTATGCAGAACTTTTGTACCCCCATAATAAGCTGAAATAAAAAAAAATTAAAAAAAAAATGCAGGTATGATTGGGAAGTTTCAAAGACTGCTAGTTTCCAACTGGTTAGCCACCACCCCCCACCACACCTGGTTTTTATTAATAAAACCCATTTATATTGTAGTAATTCCCTAGCAGAAAAAAAATGTATTTGTTAGTCTCCCATACAGTTATGAGTCTCTGTGTGACTAGCTAGGCCATGAGATATAAGCAAAATTATTTTAGGATAGTTCCTTAAAAGATTTTTCATGTTTTTCACATTGAGAGCTCTGGCAGCAATAAAGAATAATGAGGCATCTTAGAGAATAGAAGTCACTACTGAGCTAAAAGAAGCCTGAGTCTTCGATGGTCATCAGTTGCTCTGTTGGTTTTGGCCCACATGAGAGAAATACCTTATTTAAACCATTATTAAATAGTATTTTTTCTCAAATGCAGCTGTATCTAATCCCAGCTGTGTACGTACAATGATTCAAAATTAAACAGTCTTGTAACAGAAATTGTTAACAATAGCTTATAAGAGAATATTTTAAGAATAAATAAGGAATATGTATGACTACTGACTGTTTTATAAATACACAGCAAATACATTGGGCTGTTGTTTGACTTGTATAGATAGAATGATGTGGGAGCACAGTTAAATAGTTGGAATTTTGATTTGCATGTGTATATAGTTGTTTGAAGACCCTCGTTCACAACCTAATTACATTCATAAAGTAATAATGCACCAAACCAATGTGAGTCTATACAATGCTAACTACCAAAAAGAATCTTGAAATCATCAAACTAATAAGTTATTGTAGGTTTCATAAGATTATCTTTGTAGACCTTAGTACATCATCAATCCAACTAAATTGATCTTGTGAAGACTCATGGAAGAAACATGTTCGGTATTTGCTGACAAATAATCTAACAAGATTATGAATGTCTTTACTGTCTTCTAAAAATCTTAGATTATGAATATGAATTATTCATGAAGATATGAGGAGATATAGTACATAGCTATCATTAGTGGATATTTTTGAGAGAGAGAGAGAGAGAGAGCGCCGAATCCTAACCACTAGACCACCAGGGAACTTATTAGTGGATATTTTTAAGGCCAACATTAAAGTTAAAAAATAGACAATACCAATTGCTCTTTGCTATGCAGAGAAATAAGAATTTAAACATTTTTGTTGGGAATGCAAAATGGGATAGCCACTTCATAAAAGAGTATTAACAGTTTTAAAAAGTTAAGTATATGCTTTACAAACAACACTGAAATTCTAATCCTAAGTATTTTCTGAAGATAACTTAAAATTTATATTTACAAAAACAAAAAGCTATTCTAACATGAATATGTATAGGGATATTAGCATAATCTCTAAAAATTGAAACTCAAATGTTTTGAATATTTGAAGAATGTATAAAAAACCTGGGGTGCATCTATAAAATGGAATGCCACTAAGCAATCAAAAGGAATGTACTATTGATTGTTGCAACAGCATAGGTAAATATCAAACGTATTAAGCTAAGTAAAAGAAACTAGACTCAAAAGACATATTTACATGATGTGAAAAAGAAAACTTCTAGGAAAAATAGATTAGTGGTTTCCAGCGTTTGGGGCAAGGCAAGTCTTGACTACAAAGGGGAATGAGAAAAATTTGGGGATTGATGGAAGTGTTCTATATGTTGATTATGGTGATGGGTATATGACTTTGTCAAAATTCAGAACTGCATATTTTAAGTATGAATATTATTGTATATAAATTATAATAACAAATGTGACTCAATAAAATAGATATAGAGAAAGGATAGTAGTCAGCCGATATTCGTCTCCCATCCAAGTACTAACCAGGCCCGACCCTGCTTAGCTTCCGAGATCAGACGAGATCGGGTACGTTCAGGGTGGTATGGCTGTAGACTGGCCGATATTCTTGAATGAACAGAAACTATAAGAATGAAACTTCTGGAAGCACTCTGTTTCTGCCACAGTAAAGCTACAGTTACCTTTTTTTCATGAATTTAAATAGAAGAAAAGCTAAAAATCAATGAGTTAAGCATCTGTCACAATAAGTTAGATACATAATAAAAAATAAGTAGAAAAAAGAAAATTTAAAAGAACATGGATTAATAAAAAAGATATTCCTAATACAGTAGAAATCAACAAAGCCAAAAACTGGTTCTTTAGTAAGATTATTAAAATTGATAGAGATCTGATTTTGATTAATCATGAAAAAAATTATCCAATATGAAGAATAAAAATAATCATACATATGAACACATTAAAAATAAAATATAATTATTTTGAGTAACTTCATGTCAATAGCTGAAATTTTAAATATGGAAAAATTTCTAGAAAATAAAATTTTTCAAAAATTGACTCAGAATTTGAAAACCTAAGTTTCAATGACATCATTACCAAGTTGTATTTAACATTCATATAAAAATGAATTCAATATCTTCTATAAACTCTCCAGTGATTACAAAGGAGTAAACACTTCAGAACTCATTTTATGAAGCCAGAATACCCTATAAAAATACTTTTTGTCAAAAAGGAAAATAGAAGAAAGGAAAATATCTGTCTAATCTTAATATAGGTGAAAAATTCATAAGCAAAATATTAACCCTGAACAAGTAATAAATGAATAGGAAAATACATTGTGTAAATATCAGTTCACCATAGTTTGATTTATTATTTAAAAATAAGTCAACGTAATCTGTACGGGAAGATAAAAATATATATAACCTATGGTCTCAAGTTATGTGGAAAAAATATCTGTTGATAAAACTCAACATAATTTTGAGACTAAAAAAACAAAACAAACTTTTTGAAACTTGTAATTAGGAGTTATCCTTTATCTAATAAAGGGTTTTAACAAGAAATTTACAAGCATCATAATTAACAGTGAGACACTGAAAGATTCCATTAACATCAGTAAAAAACAAAGATGCATCTATCACTAATCCCATGTAAATTTTTAGCAATTGTAACTCATTAGGTAAGGCAATTAGGTAAATAAATATCAAAAAAACAAAATTTTAGAAAAAGAAATAAAACAATGATTATTCAAAATAGATATAGTTATGTATAAGACAAAATGGAAATAGCCAATATCCATAAGAAGGTTTCAAGCTCATTACTAATTGGGGAAATGCTAATTAAATCAGCGAGTTCCTTTCTTCTTCCTTCCCTTTCTCTGTCTTTTCCTCTTTCTTTGCCTCCCTTCCTGAGTAATTTAATCCAAATCATTAGGTGAGCCCAAGCAAGGTAGGCATTCATGTGTGTTGAGCTTGAGAGTGGCAGTAGGAAGCAGCCTGCCACAAAGTGCCAAGGTTTGATGGGGACGAAGAAAGCGTAGGTGCAGGATTTGGTGGAGACAGCTTGCAATAGGATCACTGTGCCTGTGGGGATAGGAAGACATCCATATTAGGGGGCAGCAGCCTAGCAAAGGGTGCCAAAGCCTAAGAGGGGTGAAAGGGGTACCCGTGTGGGTGACAGAGTGGCAGCTCAGTGCATAATATATTAGACTTTAAGCAAAGAAAACGTGTTTCACGTGGGAGGGTAGGCAGGATTGGTGGCATTGTTGGGCAATTGGTTACTTATAGGGAGAATTAATCAATAGATAAAAATAGAAAAGAGAATGGAAGCCAAGTGGCTCACTATTAGGGAAAAAAAATCACACATGTGAAAAAAGGAGAAAATTAGAATAAACCCTGCGGTATTTGATTGGAATTGTAGGTAACAAAATTAAGTCATGATTTTCAATCCATATTGATGGATACATAATATAGATGGATACATAAATATAGATGTGGATGTGTGCATGTGTTTGTGTGTGTTTGTATTCAGTTCCTAACTCTTTCTTCCTTACTGGAGGGACTAGGAGTAGCAACACTTGTGTAGTAATGTGTACAAATAGCTCAGAGTTCTGAGTTTCTAAATAATATTCTACAATTAAAAAAAATTGTCCTAGGCTTCTTTGGAAAAATGGATGATTTGAAAATTGGCAAAGTTGAAAGAACAATATAAGACTGGAATGTCTTATCTGTGCCATAAAATGAAGAGGTACCCACAGAATGATGGGGAGATCTTAGGCACAAGGGCCAACTTAAGTGGGCTCTCACTGGACAAATGTGGAGCAATTTGATCACTAAAATAAATAATGATAGTAATGATTATAATGATTTAAATAAAATACGACTATTCTTATCAATAGATACGATCATGACATGGGACAAAGATTTTTCTTTTTAGTAAAATGTTAAGTAATAAATCAAGAAGAAACAAAAATTAGAAGTTCAGCTTTTTTCAACCATCATCGTAAAACATTAATTCAGTCACGAAATACCAGTTCTCCTGTATTCACAGGTCTCACATCTGCTGACAGCTTCATCCAACCAACCACAGATCAAAAAAAAAAAATTTGAGATTGAAAAAATAATAAAAAATAACAGTACAATAATGAAGAATAATACAAATTGAAAAGCAATACAGTTTAACAACTATATAGCATTTGCATTATATTAGATATTATAAGTAATATAAAGTTGATTTAAAATATACAGAAGGATGATCATAGGTTATGTGCAAATATTATCCCATTTTATATCAGGGATTGGAACGTCTGTGGATTTTGGAATTGGAGAGTCTAGAATCAATCCCCCAGAGATGCCAAGGGATAACTGTAGATGGAAAAAATGCTGGGTGAAAGTTTCAGGAAGAATGGGGTATTTTGATAATCTCAAAGTACTTCCTCACAAAATGAATATTTTAATTATTAAGGGAAAAGAAGGGAAGGTTTTCAATTTAAAAACCTGGCAAATATCACCTTAATCAACTCACCAGTGTTAATTAACATCACCAAATAATAGGAAAATCAAAATTGTATGCCACGCAATAGGATGCAATGGGAAGAGCATAGCAACACTTCTGGGATGTTTTTTCAAAAAATTTATTATCTGAATCTAATCATATGATAACATCAAATAAACTCAAACTGAGAGAAATCTTGCAAAATAACTTGCCTGTTATCTTCAAAAGGATCAGTATCATAAAAGTCAAATAAAGATGAGTAACTGTTTCAAACTGAAGGGATCTAAATAAACACAACAGCTAAATGTAACTTTTGATCCTGGATTGGATCTTTTTACTGAAGGACATTATTGTGATAACTGGTAAAATGTGTCTATAGTCCATGTATTACTTACCAGTAATGTACCAGTGTTAATTTCTTCATTTGGATGGTTGTGTTATGGTCATGTAAGAGAATATCCTTGATTATAAAAAAAAATAAACTAAAGTACTTAGGGATAATGGCATATCATGTCAACAACACACTCTTCAATTGTTCAGAGTTAAAAAGTTCTTTGTACTAGTCTCCCAACTTTTCTAGGATTTTGAAAACATTTTAAATTTAAATTTTTTTAATTATTAGAGGCACATGTTATGTTTTGGTATAGGCATCAAATCATGGTAATTGGAGTATCCATCATTTCTTTGTGTTACAAATATTCCAACTCCACTCTTTTAGTTATTTTAAAGTATACGGTAACTTATTGTTGACTATAGTCATCTTGCTGTGCTATCAAATATCAGATCTTGTTCATTCTATATCACTATATTTTGTACCCATTAATCACCCCCAATTTATTCCCCCCTTCTTGCTACCCATCCTAGCTTCTGGTACCCATCATTCTACTCTCTATTTCCATGAGATCAACTATTTTAATTTTTCTACTTCTAGGAAGAATATCATTGGTAGGGATTTACATTGCATCTTTAGATTGCTTTGGGTACTATGGACATTTTAACAATATTTATTCTTTCAATCCATGAGCATGGAATATCTTTCTATTCTTTTGTGTTTTCTCTTCAATTTCTTTCATCAATGATTTATAGTTTTCACTGTACAGATTTTTTGCTGCTTTGGGTAAATTTATTCTTAGGTGTTTTATTTTATTTTGTAGCTATCGTAAATGAGATTATGTTCTTGGTTTCTTTTTCAGGTTGTTTACTGTTATCATACAGAAATGCTACTGATTTTTGTATGTTGATTTTGTATCCTACAACTTTGCTAAAATTGTTTATCAGTTCTAATAGCTTTTTGGTGGAGTGTTTGGGTTTCTCTAAATATAAGACTATATCCTATGCAAGCAAGGATAATTTGACTTCTTCCTTTCCAATTTGGATGCCCTGTATTTCTTTCTCTTGTCTGATTGCTCTAGCTAGAAATTCCAGTACCATGGTTGAATAACAGTGGTGAAAGAGGGCATCCTTGCCTTGTTCCAGATCTTAGAGGACAGGGTTTCAGTTTTTCCCCATTCAGTATGATACTAGCTGTGAGTCTGCCATATATGGCTGTTATTGGGTTGAGGTATGTTCCTTCTACAACCAGTTTTTTGAGAGTTTCTGTCATAAAACAGTATTGAATTTTGTTGAATGCTTTTTCAGCATTAGTTGAAATGATCATACTTTTTTGTCCTTTGTTCTGTTGATACGATGTATCACATTGATTGATTTGCATATGTTGAGCCATCCGTGCACCCCTGAAATGAATCCCACTTGATCATGTTAAATAATCTTTTAAATGTGTTGTGAAATTTAGTTTGCTAGCATTTTCCTGAGGATTTTTGAATCTATGTTCATCAGAAATATTGGCTTACATTTTCTTTATTTATTTGTTGGGTCTTTGTCTGGTTTTGGTATCAGGATGATACAATCATCATACAATGAGTTTGGGAATATTTCCTCCTCCTCAATTTTTTGAAATAATTTGAGTAGGATTGGTTCTTTAAACGTTTTGTAGAATTTAGAATTGAAGTTATTGTTTTCTGGGATTTTATTTCATGGGAGACTTTTTATTACTGTTTCTAGCTCCTTACTTATTATTGGTCTACTCAGGTTGTGGATTTCTTCCCAGTTCAATCTTGATAGATCGTATGTGTTTGGAATTTATCCATTTCTTTAAGGTTTTCTGATATATTGGCATATAGTTACTCATAGTAGTATCTAATGATCCTTTGAATTTCTACAGCATTAGTTGTAATGTCTCTTTTTCATCTCTGATTCTATTTATTTAGGTATTCTCTCTTTTTTCCTCAGTCTGACTAGAAGTTTGTCAATTTTGTTTATCTTTTCAAATAACCAACTTGTCATTTCCTTGATCATTTTTGTTTCTTTGAATTTCATTTATTTCTACTCTGATCTTTGATTTTTTCTTCTACTAATTTTGGGTTTGGTTTTCTCTTGTTTCTCTAGTTCTTTAAGATGCATCATTAGGGTGTTTACTTAATGTTTTTCTACTTTTTTGATGTAAGTAAATACCACTATAAACTTTCCTCTTAATACTGCTTTTTCTGTATATCATAGGGTTTAGCATGTTGTGTTTTCATTTGTTTCAACAAAATTTTTAATTTCATTCTTAATTTCTTCATTGATCCACTGATCATTCAGAAGGATATTGTTTAATTTCCATGTGTTTGTACGGTTTCCAGTGTTTCTCTTTTACTTGATTTCTAGTTTTATTCCATTGTAGTCAGAGAAAATTCTTGATATGATTTCAGTCTTCTTTAAATTTTTTAAGACTTTTGTTGTGGCCTAACATATGGTTTCTCTTCAATCCATGTGCTGAGAAGAATTTGTATTCTGTGGCTGTTGGATGAATGTTTTGTAGATATATATTAGGTCCATTTGGTTTATCATGCGCATTAAGTCTGCTGTTTTTTTGTTGATATTCTGTCTGCATGGATTTGTTAAATGCTGAAAGTGGAGTATTGAGGTTTCCACCTATGGTACTGGGGTTTATAGTTCTCTTTAGCTCTAATATTTGTTTTCTATATCTGGGTGCTACAGTGTTGGGTGCATATATATTTACGATTATATCCTCTTGCTGAATTGACCCCTTTGTCATTATAGAATGACCTTATTTGGCTTATTGTAGTTTTTGTCTTGAAATTATTTTATCTGATATAATATACCTAGTCCTGCTCTCTCCTGGTTTCGATTTGCATGGAATATCTTTTTTCATCCCTTTATTTTCAGTCTATGTTTGTCTTTATAGGTGATGTGAGTTTCTTGCTGGCAGCATATAGTTGGGTCTTGTGTTTGAATCCATTCAACCACTCCATGTCTTTTGATTGAATGTAAATGGACTAAACTCTCCAATGTTATTATTGATAGGCAAGTACTTACTACTGCCTTGCTGTTATCTGATATCTGGTTGTTTTGTGGTCCTCTCTTTTTTCTTCCTTCCTTCTTGTCTTCCTTTGTGTAAAAGTGGATTTTTCTGGTAGTGTATTTTAATTCCTTTCTTTTTATTTTTTATGTATGTCTTGTATATGTTTTCTCCTTTGAGGTTACCATGAGGCTTGCAAAAATAGCTTATAACAAATTATCTTAAACTGATGACAACTTAACTCTGACTACAAAAAACAATCAAAGAGAAAAACTCTACACTTTAACTCCTTATCCCTGCTTTTTGGCTTTTTGTTGTTTCTATGTGTATCTTTTTTTGTTATTCAGCTCTTAAAATGTTGTTGCAGTTATTAGTTTTGGTAGGTTTGTGTTTTAATCTTCCTACTGAAGATATGGGTGGTTTACACAAAATAATTACAATGATAGAGTATTTTCTGTTTGTGTACTTACTGTTATCAGTGAGTTGTTCTTTTTTTTTTTTTTTACCTTCAGATGATTTCTGATTGTTCATTCACATTCTTTTCTTTCTGATTGAAGAATTGTCTTTGGTATTTCTTATAGGACAGGTCTGGTGTTGACAAAATCTCTCACCATTTTTTTGGGAAAGTGTTTTTTTTCTCCTTTATGTTAGAAGGATATTTTTGCAGGTTATAATATTCAAGGATTAAAGTTGTTTTTTCTTGTGCACTTTAAATATGTCATGCCACTTCCTGCTGGCCTTTAATATTCCCACTAAAAATTCTGTTACCCAATGTATTGGAGCTCCTTCATATGCTATTTTTTTCTTGCTGCTCCCAAGATCTTTTCTTTTATTTTTTTTATCTGAGACATTTGGGAGTTTGATTATTAAATGCTTAACATAGGTTTATTTAGGTAAAATCTGCATCCTGTACTATGACCTTCTTGTACCTGAGTATTGATATTTTTCTCTAGGTTTGGAAAGTTCTTTGATAGTATTTCTTTGAATTAACTTTGTATTTTAATCTCTCTCTACCTCCTCTTTAAGGCTAATAACTCTTAGATTTGCCCTTTTGAGGATATTTTCTAGATCTTGTAGATCTGCTTCATTCTTTTTTATTCCTTGTTCTTTTTTCTATTTTGACTGTGTATTTTCATATAGACAATCTTCAGGCTCACCAATTCTGTCTTCTGCCTGTTCAATTCTGCTATTGAGAGAGTCTGATGTATTTTTCAGTTTGTCATTTCAATTTTTGAGGTGCAGAATTTCTTCTTGATTTTTTTTTATTCTTTCAATCCCTTTGTTTAATTTCTCTTATTGGCTTCTGAATTCCTTGTCCGTGTTTTCTTGAACTTCCTCAAAACAGCTATTTTTAATTCTCTGTCTGAAAGGTCACATATCTCCATCACTCTAGGATTGGTCACTGGTGCATTATTTTGTTTGTTGAGGTCATGATTTATTTGATTTTCCTGATGCTTGTGCATGTCTGTCAATGACTGGGAATTAAAGAGTTAGGCATTTATTCTAATCTTCACAGTCTGGGCTTATTTGTACCCATCCTTCTTGAGAAGGCTTTCCAGGAATTGACAGGGAATTGAGTGTTGTGATCTAAGTCTTTGGTCACTGCAGCCATACCAGCACTAGGAGTATCCAAAGACCAGTAATGCTGCAATTCTTGTAGACTCCTGGTAGTACTGCCTTGGAGGGGCTACACTGGTTAAATCATATTAGAAAACAAGTTGGAAATATGTGATTAATTTGAATATATGAACACTCTATTACTCAGCTGTGATGGGCAGAATTCTAGATGGCCCTCATGACATTTGGTCCCTGACATTATGCCCATAATTATGTTAACTCATATGGCAAAAGAGATATTAAAACTATATTAAAGGTTACTAATTAGTTGTTCCTAAGATAGAGAGATTATCTATGTGGGCTATATGAAATCAAATGACCCCATTAAAGCAGAGAGCTTTCTCTAGCTGGTAACAGAGCAAAAGAGAGATTCAAATCATGACAGGAATTCAACCTCATGATGTTTCTGTTGCTAAAATGGAGAAAGTTCATGGCAAGTTACTGTCAGTTGGCCTCTAGGATATAAACAAGGCTCCTGGCTGACAGCCAGTAAAGAATATTAGAGAACTCACTCCTACCACCACCAGGAACTGAATTTGGCCAATAACCTGAAAAAAATTTTAAAAGTAGAATCCTTCTCAGAGCATCCAGACAAAAGTCAAGCTCAGTAAATACATTTATTATGGTTTATGAGATTCATAGCAGAGAACCCAAGTAAGTATACCCAGATTGCTGACCTGTAGAGCATTGGGATAAGAGATTTTTATTGACTTAAGCCACCAAGTTCATGATAATTTGTTACACAGCAATAGAAAATGACTACATCAGGCATCCAATCT
>JAQIFY010005937.1:0-10671 GCA_028533085.1 Varecia variegata
TTGAAGTTCTGACTTGGGGGGGACGGGGGTGGGGGAGGGGATGGGTGTATACCTACAGGAAGAGTGCGATGTGCACTGTCTGGGGAATGGACACGCTTGAGGCTCGGACTCGGGGGATTGGGAGGGACATGGGCAATATATCTATGCAGAACTTTTGTACCCCCATAATAAGCTGAAATAAAAAAAATTAAAAAAAAAAAAGAAAATATTCGAAAAAATTGAAAAACTTCATAATTATTGGAGAATCACTCATATCCACAAATTGGAGGAAAAATAACTTATAATGAATTTTTTTTTCACATTTTTGAGGTTAGGTATTTACAGCTACAACCTTTATCATTACCACTTAAGATTTCAAATATAGTAGGTGCATAATGCCATTATGGTACATACCTCTTTGTTTTTAATGTCATTAGGTTATATCCCTCTTTGTTCTGAATCTACTTTATCTGGCATTAACATAGCCATTTCTTCTTTTTTTATTACATATATGATATATCTTTTCCCATCCTTTTACTTTCAACCAATCTATATCATTACATTTAAAGTGAGTTTCTTTTTTTAACTTCAGCATATTATGGGGGTACAAATGTTTAACTTATGTATATTGCCCTTGCCCCACCCAAATCAGAGCTTCAAGCGTGTCCATCCCCCAGATGGTGCACACTGCACCCATTCGTTGTGTATATACCCATCCCCTCCTCCGCGCTCCCATCTGCCCAACACCTGATGAATGTTATTACTAAATGTGCACTTAAGTGTTGATCAGTTAAAACCAATTTGATGGTGAGTACATGTGGTACTTGTTTTTCCATTCTTGGGATACTTCACTCAGTAGAATGGGTCCCACCCCTAAACCTAAGGTGTGAAACTATAAGGATTCTAAAAGAAAATGTTGGAAAACTCTTATAGACATTGGCGTAGTAAAAGAATTTATGAAGACCCCAAAGGTAATCAGAGTGATGACAAAAATAAATAAATAGAACCTGATCAAATTAAAAAGCTTCTGCACAGCCAAGGAAACTATCACAAGAGCAAACAGACAACCTACAGAATGGGAGAAACTATTCGCATGTTACACACCCAATAAAGGGCTGATAACTAGAATCTATATAGAACTCAGGAAAATCAGCAAGAAAAAAATCAAACAACCCTATCAAAAAGTGGGCAAAAAACATGAACAAAAACTTTTCAAAAGAAGATAGACTAATGGCTAACAAACAAAAGAAAAAATGGTTAACATCTCTAATCATCAGGGAAGTGCAAATCAAAGTCACAATGAAGTATCACTTATCTCCATTGAGAATGGCTTTTATCAAAAAGTCCCAAAACAATAAATGCCTATTATTAGGATGCCTACATAGGTATGGTTTTTATCAGGGAAAAATTGGAAACAACATAACAAAATAATAGGAAAATGAATAAAGATATTGATTTATATTCATACAAATGCAATGTGGATAGTAAAATTATACCTAAATTAAGAAGCGTATACTGAGACAGATCTTTAAAATAAATTGTTGAATTAGGAAAGCAAGTCACATATCATTCTCAAGACCAAACAGGTCTTCAGATTAAATTCCTTAAAGATATAAGGTTATTTTCTACATCATGATTTCCATATTGACTACTTCTCCACCAGATCTCATGTGATTCTATACATTTATAGCCTAGTGTCTAATTTTGAAGACAAGAAAATTATAAAGAAACTCTTTTACCTTCTGAGAAAGAATAAAGAGAAAACATCTTTTTGCTAGCACTGCCTAACTTCCACTCATTCCTTTTAGGACAAAATAATATTTTATCCATAAAGAGGATAGATGAAGAGTACTTGGCAAGTACTTGCATAAAAGTAAATAAACCATAAATGTGACTGTGTTATATAGAATCATAAAATCTTTTAAAATTTTCATACACTGTGAATCTCTAATAAGGTTTTATTGCCAGTAAGTAATAATAGCATGAAGAACACATAAAATTATGTTAATCTATTTACAGACACACAATTTTGGCTTCCTTGCTGAGGGCAACTACTCCCAAGATTTCATACTCTCAACCATCATCAGAAATTCATTATGGTTTTCCAAGTACAAGTATTATCTATAATATTAAGTATCAAGGGAGAAACCTGTACTTTAATTAAAAGAACATGAAAGACAGCTTTTTTACTGTGTAAGCTAGACATGCTGCTATTTAAAACTCACTGGCAGTATGTAGGAAGTCTCAACTTGTAAACAGGTTGTATACCACAATTTCATTTATAAGACATTTGTGAGCCTAAAAGTTCTTTATCAATGCAAATAATATTTTAAAATAAGAGTTGGTTTGCAGATATTTTACAGAGTGATTTAACTGACAGAATCCCTGAAATTAAACTTTATCCTCTAACTGATATTTCTTTTTAGAAATGGCTGGGGTTTGATCTCCCTCTAAGGGACTTTTTTCTTTTCTTTCTTTCTTTTTTTTTTTTGCCATTTCTGCTGGACTTCTCTATTCTACAATAAAAAAATAATAATTTTCAAATATAAGTTTGAAAACATCAAGAAATTTTTCATCATGCTTTGTAAGTCTTTTCTTTGTATTTCAGCATACTACGGGAGTACAAAAGTTTAGTTTAAATATATTGCCCTTGCCCCACCCGAGTCAGAGCTTCAAGCGTGTCCATCCCCCAGACGGTGCACACCACACCCATTCAGTGTGTATATACCCATCCCTTCCTCCTTCCTCCCATCTGCCGAACACCCGATGAATGTTATTACTATATGTGCACTTAAGTGTTGATCAGTTAAAACCAATTTGATGGTGAGTACATATGGTACTTGTTTTTCCATTCTTGAGATACTTCACTTAGTAGAATGGGCTCCAGCTCTATCCAGGATAATACAAGAGATGCTAGATCACCATTGTTTTTGTGGCTGAGTAGTACTCCATGGTATATACATATACCACATTTTATTAATCCACTCATGTATTGATGGGCACTTGGGTTGTTTCCACTTCTTTGCAATTGTCAATTATGCTGCTATAAACATTTGAGTGCAGATGTCTTTATTATAGAATGTATTTTGTTCTTTTGGGTAGATGCCCAGTAATGGGATTGTTGGATCAAATGGTAGTTCTACTTATATCTCTTTGAGGTATCTCCATATTGCTTTCCACAGAGGTTGTACTAGTTAGCAGTCCCACCAGCAGTGTATGAATGTTCTTATCTCTCTGCAACCATGCCAACATTTATTGTATGGCATCGGACTTTTTGATAAAGGCCATTCTCACTGAAGATAAGTGATAGCTCATTGTGGTTTTGATTTGCATTTCCCTGATGATCAGAGATGTTGAGCATTTTTTTCATTTGTTTGTTAGGCATTAGTCTATCTTCTTTTGAAAAGTTTTTGTTCATGTTGTTTGCCCACTTTTTGATAGGGTTGTGTGATTTTTTTCTTGCTGATTTTCCTGAGTTCTACATAGATTCTAGTGATCAGCCCTTTATTGGATGTGTAACATGTGAATATTTTCTTCCATTCTGTATGTTGTCTGTTTGATCTCGTGAAAGTTTCCTTGGCTGTGCAGAGGCTTTTTAATTTGATAAGTCTTCATGTTCTCCTGGTGTTCTCTCCTGACCTCTCAGGAGCTACCTCCCATATTCCATGGGCTTGTCCAATATAAGGAATATTTCTTAGCCCAGGTAAGGTGCATGTGTCAATGGTCCTGTATCATTTGACTTCACAGCATCATGCTAAGCATTTGGGGCAGCATATTTGAGTTTGGAAATTCAAAATAGTATCAGGGTTGCTGGCCTAATTAAGGATACACCGTATTGGTATCTTATGATGTCTAGAAAGGCACTGTGCCTGGGCAGTGTCTGGCACTTAAAAGGCACCAATAATTATTTGATGATTAAATGAATGAATACATGATTTAATTATTCATGTCAGTGGGAATTCTGGCTATTTCCAGTAAAATATAATTATGAAAGCAGGTTCCAACTGGCCTCCTATTCTGAACTCACATTCCATCTTTGGCTATCTAATTATAAAACTGCATTTTTCTACGATTTGTTTTATCTTTGGGTAGTGAATGTATCATTATAACTTGCAGATAAAAGATTGATTTTTGCTTTGGGGAATACAAATATATATTTGTCATACAGTTTAAAATTTTATCAAAATCAGAGAAAGGTTGCTGACCATAATGTTTTACCTTTCTAGACTGAGGGCAGTCATTTGATCAATTTTTTTTGAGTTATATTCAAGCAAATGGGTTTAGTCATTTGCACAGCTAACTGAAACTTCTAGAATTCTATCACTTAATTCAACTGTAACTAGTGACTTAGGCTTCTTGAAAGTATAAATTGACTTTTACTATTTTCTCTCACAGCTTGAACTTCTGTTTTCATTTAATGTTGTTTTTTTTTTTCTATCTTTTTCAATTTGAAGTCTGCTTTCTTTCCCATAGGAGAAAAAAGGAAAAAATATTGTATATTAGACCCTGAAAATAGATGGGGGTGGAGAGGAGGAAGAGAAAGTGATAGAGGGATAAAGAAAGAGAAAGAAAGGAAAGAAAGAAAACAAGTGATGGAGGAATGGGATGGAGAGTCTTGACTATAATCTGGAAAGTAAAGAGAAAAACTGGATTTGTTATAAAAAGGTTTCATTCATTTTTTTACTCCATCATTTTGCTATGTGACCTTGATTTTGCTGAAACCTTGAAGGTTGAAATAATGGCAGCTTCACTTGTTTTACAAACCTGCTGTGAGAAACAAAAGCAAGTCAAAGCCAATTGTACATTGTGAAAGAGATTGCAAATGCAATATGTAATGGCAAGCACAGTGGGATGGGAATGATATTAATTGGATTTTAATTACAGATTTGTCATTTTATAGATTATTTTAACTATCTTGGCCTGTTTTCTATATTTAAAGAAGACAGAGAAGGTTGTGAAGGTTAAATAGTAAAATGCATATGAGGTATTCTTAAAGAGCCCTGCAAATTTTAGTGGAGCTGAAAGTACACTTATTCATATGATGTAGCTTGATTTACCCAATATGTGTATATTCAGATAGGTAGCATTTACTATTTTATATTAAGCAAGATAGCAAAACAGAGAAGCAAAAAAATTCTTATTATGTAGAGAGCAAGAAATGGAATTTAACTCTTCAACATTTTTAGAGACTATGGTAAATATTTTACACTACTATTGAAACAAAAAAGAAAGATAAAAGAGTTTTTTCAGGTTGAATAGACTCCAGAAAAATGTTACTGGAGTGTAACACAGTGTAATATTACTTTCTACTGTTTCCATATGCCGATGAGAATTATTTCCTTTTATCAGAATGTTACTAAAATGTTAAGACATTTTAGTGCCTGAGGAAGTTAAAACATAAGGGGGGTTTGAAAATATAAAAATTGAATATTCCACTGATTACTTTTATATAAAAATTAATTCTTTTTCCCTTTAAAAGTTTCTATATCATTATTTTGACTTGTTTATTTGAAATGTACTAGGACATACATCAGTGTGCTGATGTATATAATATGATATAATAGATATAACAGATATAATAGATATATAATATGATATGATGTATATGATATAATATGATGTTTATAATATGATATATGATATGATGATATGATATGATATATATGATATGATATGATGATATGATACATATGATATAATATGATGTATATAATATGATATAATAGATATAATAGATACATAATATAATAATGATATAATAGAAACATACAATATAAAATAAGCACAATTATTATGCTCTGTTACTCAGCTTATCACATGTTCTAACAGCAAATGAGGAGAAAATCCAAACTTAATGAAAGAAGCACAGTACCTAAAGATAGCGTTCATAATATAAACAAAAATATAGAATTCCTCTATGAGCACATAGGTGCAGGCTAAGAGAAAAAAGGCAGTGTAGGAGGTTTGGGAATTATGGGCATTAGGTCACTTTGTCATATAAACTATTTGTGCCTTCAGGGCCTGTTCATGCCTTATCTTGTCTATGCCTCTTGCATTTGATGGTAGGGTATTGTTGTGCACACCCAACTTTATGGCTTGATGTGTCAGATAACATCAAGTTCATGATAGGCAGATTAGGTTCCATGGTAAATTGATGGCCCATAGTCAAGCATTCAGTGTCTATTAAGGCCCAGTAACAGGCCAAGAGCTGTCTCTCAAAAGGTGAATAGTTATCTGTGGATGATGACAGGGATTTGCTCCAAAATCCTAAAAACTTGTGCTGTGATTCAACTTTGGAGGCCTGCCAAAGGCTCCAAGGAGCATCCCTATTTGTCACTGACACTTTAAACATCACTGGATCTGCTGCATCCTATGACCCAAGTGGCAGACCTGCTTGGACAGCAGTCTGGACCAGTTGCAGAGCCTTCTCTTATTCTGGGCCCCACTCAAAACTAGCAGCTTTTTGGGTCACTTGGTAAATGGGTTGAATGAAGTAATATACCCAAATAAGGAATATGTTGCCTCTGAAATCCAAATAGGCCCATTAGATATTCTGTCTTTTCCTTGATTGTAGAGGGGATACAAATTATCCTTCACTTTAGAAGGAGTATCTTGACATCTCCAACACCACTGACCCCCTAGAAATTTCACTGAGATGGAAAGTCACCGAATTTTAGTCAGTTTTATTTCTCACTATCTGACACAGAAATGTCTTACTAATCAGCATTGTATCACAAATATACAAATAAACAAAAGGTGGAATCAGCTTTGATATTTTAATTTCTTCTATGATTTTATATATTACTGAATTTCTCTAGGCCTGAATTTCCTTACTTGCAAAATGGGTATAATTTCAGCTACATAATTGAGCTCTAAGAAAATAATAAATGCACAATAAATATCTCTTATTATATTTTTGTTTGTGAGACTCTTGGTCTTATCATTCTGATTCTTAAGTTTTTACATTTGCTATATTATTCCTTTAAGTCTGTGTCTTTTTATATATGCCATATCTATATTGCTTATTTTATTTGGATTTCCTGCACATCAATTTCAAAGTTATATAGATTATTTTTTCTATTAATGGATGCTCATAAATATCTATAAGATACATTTGAACCTACTTTTCTTTAATTATTTGATAAAATTATGATTGTATGTATGGATTCCAGCCTCATATATTAAGATGATAAATCTAGCACTATTTTTCTTACCTCTTACTCTTAATTTCTTATATACTTTGTCTTATCTTTATAACTGATAAATTTTAACAATTTGCTCAATTATTAATTGATCTTTTGATGCTAATTTTTTCTTTCACCATTTCTTAAGTATATTAACTATTATATTATTGTTTAGACAACTCAAAGTCATTTTACTGTTCATTAATTGTTTCAATGTTTATCCAGTCACTACTTCTTCAAAGTAACTTACATTTTAGTTGGCCAAAGTATGTTTAAGAGTACATTGTTTCTTTAGTAAGACTATTGTGGGAGTAAAATTTCTGACCCTCTGAATATACAAGAATACATATTTGATTACTTTGCACCGGAGTGGCAAATGGGGCAAAAAACTTTGCTTAAAGGTAATATAGATGAACCTGTAAAATCAGTATAATTTATTTATAAAATAAAACATACATACACACCACTCACACACACCATATTATCATTATAACAATGGCCAAAAGCAGCTCCCATAAGTGCATATACAGTAAATGCAGTAATTTCTGCTGGGAAAATTTAATGGATCATATAGAAATCAGAGGACACTGAGGGTGGGAAATCACTTATTAAAAGCTACTCTCATTGAAATGGGATGGGAGTCATATGACTCATGTAAAACACTTATGCATGTGTCACCAGAAAATAAACAATCAGACTCAACATTCTTACATCAATAAATGCCAGGCCACCAAATCATTCTCAATTTCACATAGAATTTGGAGAAAAGATGGTGTGTGTATATAATATATGCATATGTAATACAAAATATATAAAATCTATATTAGAGCTCTTCAGAAAACCAACAGGATGTATGTATACGAAGAAACTATTATAAGGAATTGATTCATGTGATTATGGAGACTGAGAAATTTCAAGAAATGTAATCAGCAAGCTGAAGACCCAGAAGAGCCAGCACTATAGTTCCAGTCTGAGTCTGAAGGCCTAAGAACTAGAAGAGCTGCTGATGTAAGTTCCAGTCTGAAAACTGGCAAGATGGGGACTCAAGAAGAGTCAATAATTCCATTTGAATATAAGGCAGGAAAGGACTGGTGCTCCAGCCCAAGCAATCAAACAAAAGAAGTTCTCTCCTATTCATGGAAGGGTCAGCCTTTTTGTTCTATTTAGGCCCTCAAATGATTGGATGAGGACCACACCTTACGGAAGGCAACCTGCTTTACTCAGTTGATTGAAACAAATGTTAATCCTATCTGAAAACATCCTCATAGTTACATTAAGAGTAATGTTTGACAAAATACCTGGGAATTCCATGGTCCAGTCAATTTGACACATAAAATTAACCATTATACCTACATTTATTGACATAAGAAGAATGTTGAATCTGCAGTATCATAAATGTATTTACCAGAATATATTTATGTAGAGACAGTAATGTATTTCATCCTACATTCTGAAAAAAACTTTTCTCTCCATGAAAATAAAAACAAAAGAATCTAAACCTAGATTCAGAATAATATTAAGTTAGACAAGTATTTAAAATTGTTGTACATAAGCTTGTGCATATTACAGGACCTGGTAAGGTGAATTTGGCTTTGCACCTGCTGTTTTTGGAAATGGTTGCATACACAAGGTATTTTTCTTGCCAATTTGCATGTGTTTTGCTGTTTTATGCCAGCAACTTTTGCCAAGATGTTGTGTTAAGCTAACTTCTATTTTTGCCAGAAAACATAGAAACATAGTGGGGCGTCCTTAATGTCTGGAAAGGGATCCAATTAATCACGTATATATGACAGCTGGTGGTTCATATCCTCAGGAGTGAAGTTGCCATTACCAAAAACAAATAAAAACTTTTATCCAATGAAAAGTTCCTTGACTGAGTTTCTAAAGTTATGTAATCATTTGTAAATAAGTTCTGATAGATCAGGGGGTCCAGAGTGATTAACTTTCACAGAATGCTTAACAAATGTTATTTTTTCTGTAAAAAACACACTAAATCAAGAGTAGAGTGACTTTAAGCCAAATACTGAATTATAATTTTTGATCAAAGATGAAACTTGTGTAGTGGTCTCATTCCATATATTGGGGATGGGAGCAACAAAGCCATGAGATGGGAAGGCATTCCTACCCAGAGCTTTACGAGTAGCTTTTAGACTGTTAGTCAGACGATTTCATTACTTGCCAAATTTCAGTTTAGAAAACATAGTGCTATACATGTGTACAAAGCTACCTCTATATGTATTATGCTTGCTTTTCCCAATACACATAGCATATTTATGGAGACTGCCATTTGGCCTGATAAAGTGTGTGCAGAAGGAAAGAAAAGGTCATCCTTGCATAAAATATCAGACGATGTCAGTAAGTTGAGGACTAATGACTTAAAGGCTGAGAGATAAATGAAGAAAACAGAGTAGTGTTCTTCATAATCTGTTTGATGCTTACCACATGGCATGTGTTCAATAAATCCTCCTCATGCCAAAATATGTGTGATGGTCCCTGGAACTGACCTAAACAAGACAGAGAGGTAAAAAGTAGAAAAAAGTGAATCATGAAGATTATATGGAGGTTATTAGGATACTAGAGAGGACATTCTAAAATCAAGACCTATAAGACAGTGCATTCAATTCACAGATACCACTACCTCAGGCATTTAGAAATACTTATTCAGCACCCAAATAATAATAAGGATGCTTTAAGGTGATGATAATTTAAAAAAAATAGTAGTTGTACTTCAGCAATTTGACCCAATGACAAAGAATATTAATAGCACACTTCATGCACAATTCTTAGATCAGGGAAATAGACTTTCAAATTTAAATAGAACACAACAAAATTATCATGCAAATAATTTAATATATTTTAATATTCTTAAAATAGAATATATAAAATATATGAAAACTATAAATATATTACTATATAAAAGCTTATAAATATAGCAATTCCTCTTAAATTTGCATTGCCTATAAATGTAATTTAGCAAAAATAAAGACTTTGTTGAGAGAATATCTGATTCTGCATATTATCTTAGAAAATTAATAAGATGAAGCTAGGTAATTTTTTTTTTATTTTAGCTTTTGTGAATAAGAAATTCTCTAGGGAATAGCTGGCATGGACTTTAAACTTTAAAATTTATACTTTACATTTTAAACTCTGTAAAATGCATACATCATAAGTATTTAGTTCACTACTTTTAATCACTACCCTAAACAAGAAAAAGAACATTTCCATTACTACAGAAAGTTTTCTTGGGTTTTTTCCAGAAAAATTCTAAGCCCCCATACCCTGCAAAGGCAATCATTTTTAAACTTTTTACTGCATCTATTGAGAGGATCATATGGTCTTTGATTTTGCTTCTATTTATGTGATGAATTACGTTTATAGATTTGCGTATGTTAAACCATCCCTGCATCTCTGGGATGAAGCCCACTTGGTCATGATGGATTATTTTTTTGATAAGTACTTGGATTCGATTTGCTAGGATTTTATTGAGAATTTTTGCATCTATATTCAT
>JAQIFY010005938.1:0-10671 GCA_028533085.1 Varecia variegata
CTAGGCCAGACAGCAGTTGTTGCTTTGAATCTAACATTTTAAATGAAACACAATAAGATGGGATGTGGCTTGGATAACTATTCTGTTAATTAGTTTGCTATCAGGATTCAAGACATATTTAATGTGTGTTAAGAGCTGGTCTTGGCAGATCTACCTGGGGACGTTGTAGATGTCTATCCTCAGACCCCTGCCACTTGGAGGCTGCAACAGTAGCCAATGTTCTTAAAGCAAAAACGTGGAAGATTTTAACAGTGGACTATAAAATGTTGAAATAAACACACACACACACACTCACACTTATGCACACACAAGACACATACATAAACAAAAATAACCCATAAACTTTCCAGATGAAATTGGAAAAAGGCAATAGGTACTTCTTTTTATTTGTTATCATGGAGAGTTACTTACTATTCATGTAACAGAGAAAAATCCAAATAGGCTTCCCTATCATAAACACGAGAACTGCAGCAGCTCACAATGATCACCTAGAAACACCCCACCTGTCACAGGTCTCTGGACAACCACTGTTGTGGGAGGGTGGGCTGCATTTTTAAGCAGAATCTCATGAAATTTTGAGGGATGTGAAGTAACTCACCATGAAGGGTCAGCTGGCATTTTCTGCCTAGAACTCAGTTTGGGGTTTGACTTATTGGAGAAGTCAACACTTGTCTCTTGGCTGTTGTCAGCAGGGAGAGTCAGAGGCCAGCAAGAGGGCACCAGAAGGCCCTGAACCTCCACCCCATCAGCCCAGGAGGGAGGAAGCACTGCTCGACCTCTGCTTAAGAAGCAGCAGCAAAGTGTAGGAACCAGGAGGAAGAAGACCAAACTCTCAACACACTCTTATATAACATATGCCCTAAAATAAAAATTAAAAAAAAAATAACTTTAGTAACAGCTATGACAACCAACTTTTATTGAGTATTTATTATGTGACAGATACTGTACTAAGCGCTGATAAATATCCTGTAATTGAATCCCAATAACAATTCTATGAGGTAGGTGTTATTTATTATTATTATCTTTTATAGGTAAGGCATCTAAGGATTTAAAAATGGAAGTCACTTGCCCAAGGTCGCACACCTTGGAAGTTGCATAGCCTGCTCTGTCTGTCCTCTTAGACACTATGTAAGTCACAGCCCAATAAATATGTTATGTTACTATGACACTGTGAATGCTAGATGATTAAGAGATTTGTTCAAGACAAAGAAGACAGTCATGGTAGAGCTAAAATGAGGATAATTTTTTCTTTAATAGGAAAGTGATTCTTTGTCTTAGCCACCCGATTCTAATGAAAAATGACTGATGATTTAATGTAGCCTAAAAACCAAAACCTGAATTGATTAGTTGACAGGGACAAGTCTAGAACTGCCTGCAAATATTCCCACACCAGTGATGAGGGCCCGCCCAACCTAAGAAATGAAATATGTGCGAGGGCTGCAGGTGGCAACCTCACTGTCCCCATGGAGTGTACCTTTTCTCCGTGGGCCTTGGTTACTCCACTTTCTCTACCCCAGGCCCAGGGTTCTCCCGCTCTTCCCCTTCCCTCCCATTAACCTCTGCTCTCTATGAAATAAAACAATTCATCACAGAAAACATAAAGTAGCAGTTATTATCCCAAGTATAACCCTGAGGATACTCAATGCAAACCGAGGATTCAAAATTACTTTGAACTTGGCTAGTATTTTGGTGTTTGGCTGATAATAAAAGATGTCTAAGACATTTTGTTTTGTATAATTTTTTTAAAAAATTTTTTATTTCAGAATATTATGGGAGTACAAATGTTTAGGTTACATATAATGCCTTTGCCTCACCTGAGTCAGAGCTACAAGTGTGTCCATCCCCCATTGCACCCATTAGATGTGAATGTACTCATCCCCTCCTCCCTCCTCCCACCTGCCCAACACCTGATGAATGTTACTACCATATGTGCACAAAAGTGTTGATCAATTAATACTAATTTGATGGTGCGTATATGTGGTCCTTGTTAATTTAATATACCCAACACCCATATTTTTGTGTCTAAATACTCATACCATTCTCCAATAAAAGGAACCAGGGCTCCTTGGTGAAATGGCTGTTTCTAGGGCTGGGGTCAAGGAGAACACAAGAGCTTGAAGCATGATCTAGTGCTCAAAAACAAAATAAGAAAGTGCTCAAAGAAAAAAAAAAGAAGAAAAAGTGGAGCACACCAAAGGAACATGGTAGCCAACCAGAAAGAGCTCCGAGTGGCCAAAGCTGGAACAATTTGAGTCACAAAATAAACAACATTGTTTTGGATTACAATCGAAAGTATAAAATAAGTATGCATGACACCATATTGATATAAGCAGATGATCTAATAAATAAACAAATGGGAGAGAAGAGACAAATCATGCCTACAGAAATTTCCAAATAATAATTGCCAAATACTACATGTAGATGCATTCCCTTATACGAGATAATAGGCTAATCTTAGTAACTTGATTCCAAAGACTAGCGTTTGGAAAGGGGAGAAATAGTAACTTTTCACTGGAGAAACCCAGCAAACACTACCAATTGATCAAGTTTAACTTCACCAGTGATAAGTCATATTGATGTCATGCACTCCCTGATATGATGTGATAAGAAAGCCACTTCACTCTGTGATATTCTTTCTAAACACTCACAGATTCGGTCTAATCATGAGAAAAACATCAAACAAACCCAAATTGGTGCACATTCTACAAAACACATGACTAGTCAAGATTATGAAAGTGAGGACAGACCAAGAAACTGTCACAGTCTGGAGGAGACATGATGACTAAATGCACCGTGGTATCCCCCAAACTGGTAAATCCAAATGAATCTGGGAGTTTAGTTAATAGCAATGTGACAATTTAGTTTTGGCAAATGTACCATGGTTATGTAAGAAGACAAACTTAGGAGAAATGGAAATGGGGTGATAATGATAACAGTAAAAAATTATATGGACAAAACAATTAACATAGATAGGAAAAAATAATATAGATGAGAAACATGACTCATGCCAGGTTGGTTCAAAAGGAGGACTTGTTCCAGGTATTAATGATGTGTCCCCAAAGCTAAATCTGTTCTCCTTTGAATACATGAGGAAGCCCCTGTCACTTGTAATATCCATGAAAATTTAAGAGGAACACTTAACAAGTGTGTCAAAATTGTTAATCAGTTAAGGGAAACCGACTGACCTCTAGAATTTTGTTTTCAGTTAGGTAAGGAGCTGAGCAGAGTCTGTGGAAACGTATTGTCTCATATCAATGCTCACTGGCAAGGAAAATATCTAAGTCACCTTATTGAGTTAGCGAAAACTACAAGTGTTTTTGAATGAAACCTTCAATCTGCGAATTGTATGCATGACTGAAAATGGCTTTGCAAATTAGCATCTTTTGCCTA
Source organism: Varecia variegata (assembly GCA_028533085.1). Taxonomy (NCBI): domain Eukaryota; kingdom Metazoa; phylum Chordata; class Mammalia; order Primates; family Lemuridae; genus Varecia; species Varecia variegata. The sequence goes on from JAQIFY010005938.1 coordinate 3,391, forward strand.
TTCTTACAAGGCAAGCTCACTTCAGTATTCCACCTGTAAATCAAAGTAAACACAGTAATTCTAACCTGGAGCTGTAGGGTATACACCCCTGGGGAGGTGAGTTGGACTCTTTCCATGGGCTGAACCACCTGGTTAAGTATTCATCTGTCATATTTGCTGAAAATGTGTTCAACCTTGTTAAGAAACCCTTGAAAGATCTGATGAAAGAACCTCATAAGTATTTTCCCAGTTCAATAGCAGAGAAAGGTAAGCAACACTTTTCCCACCACTTCATAGGCATTACCGAATAATTTGATCCCTTCCATAGAAGAATAGACACTGGAGATCACTGTGAATAGCTTCTTGAAACAAAAGTCACCTGGAAAAATCTGCCTAGTGTAGTAAACATTCAACCTTTGTGGCTGCCAACATTTTTGAGCACTCTTCTTACATTTTAATTTTCTACATAGGTAAGAGCTATGAAGAATTCATATTTTCAGAATTCCTTGCAGCCAGGGTCTACATGATTGACCTGACTCCAGCCAACTAGCACACCCATGCGAGACTTGGATTCAGGAGTAGCCATGATGAGGAAGTGGCTGGGGCAGGAGGATGCACCTTTTGCCAAGCACAAGGGCAAACAGTGTTTCTCTGGAGCAACAGCGTCCGGTGCTAAGGGTCATGGCTGCTTGTCAGCGGTGGTCACGTTTCTCAAGAGATAATTCACAGCTGCACAGCCTCAAAATCTGGCTTTCTGGTCCTGATGTACTTTCTGTGAGTTACTCAAAACCCTCCAATAGATTCCTCTCCTGCTTAAAGTAGCCACACTGAATTCTGTTGTTTATAGCTAAGAACCACCCCCCCCCACAAACACACAATTGGTGGTAATTAAATATTTTTCTCCTTTCCAGTAATATACATGGGAGTTGGAATGTGCTTAATATAAAACTAAAGGCTTCAGTTACTCACTAAGACTCTCATCTTCACCTTAAACTAAGTCACACAGAGTCAAATATCCTCTATTGCTGACAAATAGAAACAAGTTTATTCTACTTAGTATTACTTTTGGCACATATTTTTAAAGATCAATTTAAATATAGCTTGTATTTAATTGTTATTCATCTTTTGATTAATTGTTCATTGTAACAACGTGATTTTGTTTTCATGGAATGTATTTTAATTAGAAGCGAATCATCTTAGGAAAAATAATGGTTGTGATAGTATATATGACACGGAAAAAAATCACAAAGGTGATACACAAAGGACAAAAGCAGGGAAAGGAATTCCTAAGTCTCCCTGAAGGAGGGAAGGGCTTACAAAGAAGAGAGTGCATGGCAACTACTGAGGCAAGAGTTTTCAAGCTAGGCAAACAGGAACGAGAGAACTCCAGGCAGAGCGACCGGCAAGTGACAAAGCAAGAGGACTGCAACAGCATGGCGCATTCAGGAAAGTTCTGTAGTGCAAAATGACTGGAGAGAGAGGTATTAGGCAGAAAGGAAGGCCTGGTGAATAAGGGTAAGACCCAGGCCTGGGCCCTGATCATAAACGGCCTCACATACCTTGTTTAAGATATTGGACTTTATGGAGGATGAGAGCAACTGAAGAATTTTAAGTGCCGGAATACATGATCAGGTTCACTTTCTAGAAACAAAATACTTAAACAGAGATCCTTTCCAGGAACATGTGAATTTTCCTAGAGATCAAGACATATATAAAAGAGATAGTGATCTAATTGTAGAATCTCAGGCATCATTCAGAAATGACAAGACTGTTCCCAGACACTGTACCCTGGATTCTGCTTACCTGTAAGACTGCCCTCATTGGAAATGAAAACTAAATGTTAGCTTAGTGTGATCCTGAAGTGACTTGAAATAACAGATACAATCTCTGGAAAATTAACTTGGAGAACAGTGGCCAAATTGCCAATATTGGAAAATGCTACCTACCTATGGAAATGAGTTCCGTCTACAGCAGGGACCCTGAATGACTTAGCTCTCTCATTGCTGTCGGCTTCCTTCCCAGATCTCTGCAGCGATCTGAGGACAACCCATCTCTCGCAAAGAGAATACTAAAAACATAAAGCAAAGCACATTTTTTCCTATCAAATCTCAGACTCAATACTTGTATTAAATATCAACATCCCAGTTCTAGACGTTCACTGGTAGGTATGTAGTCTTTCAAGATTGAGAAACAAACTGTCAATTTTATCTCAAGTTTTTATGCAAATATTTATGATTCTTCATGAAGTACAGTTGGGATCATGGCACTTTCGCTATTGCATGGGCAAGGAGCTGAGTCTGGTCTGAACAAGCAAGATCATGAGGGAATTTTAGCAGAGGAGGAAATTGAGATCCCCCTGGAGCCCTACTGAAGCCATTCTGTGTCCACGTGACCTCCTTCCTCCTAGAGCCCTCACGGCCACTGTGCTCCGCCTTTGCTTTCTGGGGCCACGCTGGACAGTATTTGTAGGATTTGTTCAGCATGACATTTTTCTTGCTCCAGCTGTTTCTGAATGGAGCTGCTACATTTATCAAGACATCCTGGGCTGCTCGAGAAAGATAATAGGCATTCCATCTGTCTGTCTTTCTGTTTCTCTAACTCATATCTTCAACTGCAGGCTGAACAGTGAAATATTCAGTTATTCAGTTGTTTTGTCAATATGGTGCCAAACAACCACAGAGACAAATCTATTTTATGAAGTCAACGTTGTTTACATACAGATGCAGAGATGGATCGATACACAGATGGCCCCCAACCCAGAATGGTTTGACTTACAATTTTTTGACTTTGCTATGGGTTTATTGGGGTATTAAATGCATTTTCAACTTATGACACTTTTGACTTATGATGGGCTTATTGGGATGTAACCTCATTGTAAGTCGAGGAGCATCTATAAATGTAGATGTAGTAGATATACCTATGGAAAGATAGAGAGATATGGGAATGAGTGAATTAACTCAGTGGATTAACCAGGGATGAGAGAGAGAGGCAGTGATATGTTACTAACCCAAAGGTATGATACCTTTACCACCCAGGATTTCCATTCTCCCTTTGTCTAGCATAAGCTCTTGACTGAATGATTTGCTTTTCTGCTCATTTATTCTTTTCCATTAAATTTGAAACTGTCATATTAAATGTCTATAACAATCTACATTTAGAAGCTTCTAAGGGAGGTGCTCCCAGCCTATTTGTTTAGTTTCTTGAGGCCTGAACAATTTAAGATCCTGAGTGTTTACAAAGTACCAAGAAGAGCCCAACTAAGGGGAGAAGCTGGATCCACATGCAGTTCCCACAAGATACCCATATAGAGCTGTGTCTTCTGCCATGTATTTAGTTAATCTTCGCTATTCAGATATATATACAGGCTTGGGTCCTAGTTTAGTTGAAGATAGGATCATTGATCTTTGATCTAATCATCTCACTTTGGTTTATTAATTTCACAATTTCAGGGTTGTAATGTTTCCTCCATCTGGATTATACACAAACCATAGCAACTAGCTTATCAGACCTCTGGCCCAACTCCACTTCATGCTCTGTCTTACAATCAGACTATATTACTGTCCTATTTGATTATTTATGCCAATGCTGTGCTTTATTGGAATGATTATATTGACTAAATTTCTTTGCAGACAGAGGAATGTGTTCAAAATCAACTGGACTCAAAATTAAATACCATGTAGAGTAATAAAAAGACAATTATAACGCTTTAGGTGAAATTAGCCTAAGTTTTAACTGTAGACAATGAAAATAACCCCATAATATCTCACTATGAATCTACCCAAAATTAAAAAGATAATCTATTTTGCTTACTTTGAGTTCCAATACACCATGTAAAAATTAAATATATTGAATCATTGTTTATAATTATTTCAAATTTTTTACTACCCTAATTTTCTTAAAAATTAAAAAAATTTAAATTACCATTGTTTAAAAGATTATGCATGCTTATTTTTTAAAATGTAAACAACACTGACAAGTAAAATAAAGAAATCAACAAATCCAACTATCTAGAAACAGCGGTCTCATGCCCTTCATTCCGAGACACCTCTCTCGCGTGTAAAACACACATAGGTTGCCTGATAAACAGAAACAGTTTTATAACAACTGAAGCATATTATACTTGATATTTATTTATTGCATTTTTCTACTTCGGGGAAGCTGACTGTCCTCATGTTGGATCATCTTTGTTGGTGCTTCATATCAATCATCCTCTCCCTGTTGCTTTTATTCTTTTTCTTTTTTCTCGACACTCGGTCTATTCCGAAGTCTTTTCTTTAAGACATTTCTAGCTGCACCTATTTTGCTACTTGCTGCTAATTATTTATTACCTTAATGATGTTGGTGTTTTGATTTCTAAATATTTTTCTTACGTCTTCAAGTTTCCTTTTAATCCTTTTTGTTGTTGTTGTCATGTCATCTGCCTTAGTCTTTTGTTGAATTCTTGTTGAGTCCTTAAATGGCACAAAGCACTTTTCAGGGAGAATTCTTCAATTCTTTTGGTAAAGTTTTTTTCTAATTATTTTAAGTTGGGTTTTAAGTGGGATCTCACTTCCTGGTGACTAATCTGTTGAGCATCTCTTTGTATACTTATTTGCCATCCATATATCTTCTTTGGTGAAGCGTCTGTTCAACTCTATTGCCCATTTTTCAATTAGGTTGTTTGTTTCCTTACCATTGAGTTTATTCTGGATACAAGTCCTTTATTAGATATATGCTTTGCAGGTATTTTCTCCCAGTCTGTGAATTGTCTTCTTATTCCCTTGCCATTCTCTTTCGAAGACCAGAAATTTTTCATTGATGAAGTTTATCAATGTGTTCTTTTATTGATTGTATTTTGGTGTCATATCTAAGAAATCTTTGCCTAACCCCAGGGTGCAAAGGTTTTCTCCTATGTTACATTCTAGAACTTTTATAGTTTTATGTTTCACATTGAAGTCTATAATCCATTTTGAGTTAATCTGTATATGTGGTGTAAGTATAGATTGAAGTTTTTGTTTTGTTTTTGTTTTGTTTTGCATGTGTTCCAGTACCCAGTTTTCCAGCACCATGTGTTGAAAGACTGTCCTTTTTCCACTGAACTGCCTTCGTGCCTTTGTGAAAAACCAACTGGCCCTACACACACACACACACACACACACACACACACATATATCAGTCTATTTTGGTTCCATTGATCTACATACCTATAATTATGCCAATATTACACTGTCTTGATTACTATAGCTTTATAATAATCTTGAAATTAGATTGTGTTAGTCTTCTGAATTTGTTCTTTTTAAAAATTGTTTTGGCTATTCTTAGTTCTTTCCATTTACCTATGAATTTTACACAATTTCTACCAAAAATTCCACTGTGATTTTGATTGATATTGTAGTGAATTTATAGATTAATTTGTAGAGAATTGACATCTTAATAATATTGAGTGTTTGGACTCACGAACACCATATATCTCTCCATATACTTAGGCCTTCCTTAATTTCTGTAAACACTGTTTTGTAGTTTTTGGTATACAAGTATTTGCCATCTTTTTTCATATTTATCCTTAGATATTTCATTTTATTTGGGATGCCATTTTAGATGGTATCATTTTTAATTTGGATTTCACATTGTTCATTGCTAGTATATGCAGTTAATTTTTGTATATTGATCTTGTGTCCACAAACTTGTTAAACTCATGTATTAGGTATAGTAACATTTTTATAGGTTTCATTGTATTTTCTACTTAAACAATCACGTCATCTGTGAATACAGATAGTTTTGCTTCTTTCCTTCTCAATATGGATGGTTTTATTTCTTTTCTTTCCTATTGCCTTGAATGGAATAGAAAAGCATTCTATTTTATTCTATGTTGAATAGAGGTGGTAAAGCAGACATCCTTGCCCTTATTCTGATCTTGAAAACATTTAGCCTTTCACTATTAAATATAATGTTATATGTAAGCTTTTTGTAGATGTCTTTTTTCAGTTGAGAAAGTTACCTTTTATCCCTAGTCTGCTGAGAGTTTTTATCAGGAATGGATGTTGGATTTGGTCAAATGCTTTTTTGGTGTCTATTGAGAAGACACTATGGTTCTTCTTGTAAGTTTCTTAATATGGTGAATTACATTCATGTTTGAATGTTAAACTTACCTTGTATTCCTAGAATAAACCCTACTTGGTCATAAACCTTTTTATACATGTTGGGTTCAATTTGCTAAAACTTTGCTTACAATTTTTGCATCTATGTTTATAAGAGATATTGGTCTGTAGTTTTTTTTTCTCATATGTCTCTCTGATTTTGGTAATGCTGGCCTTGTAGAATGCATTGGAAAGTAGTTCTTTCCCAATTTTCTGGAAGAGCTTGTATAAAATTGGTGTTATTCCTTAAAGGTCTGGTAAATTCAATAGTAAAGTTATCTGGATAAGGAATTTTCTTTGGGAGGTGGTTTTTAACTAAAATTTCTATTTATTTAATAGGCATTTGGCTAGTCAAGTTATCTATTTTGTTCTTGAATGAGTTTTGGTAGTTTGTGTGTTTTAAGGTATTTGTCCATTTTATCCATGATGTCAAGTTTATTGGCATAAAGTAGTTTATCATTTTAATATGTATAGATTCTGCATTAATATCAACTCTCTCATTCCTGCTATTGATAATTTGTGTCATCTCTCTTTGTTTCCTGATCAATATGGCTAGAACTTTCTCAATTTTTTATGTATTTGAAGAATTAGCTTTGGGTTCATCAATTTTTCTGTATTGCATTCAGTTTTTCATTTCTTTATTTCTGCTTTGATCTTTATTATTTCCTTTCTTCTACTTGCTTTGGGTTTAATGTGCTCTTCTTTTAATAGTTTTTTAAATGAAGCTGGAATCTTTCATTTGAGACCTTTCTTTTCTTTTTTTAAACATAGGCATTAGTGCTATAAATTTTCCCTTAAATACTGCATTAGTGGCAACCCATAAATTTTGATATGTTATATTTTTGTTTCATTCAAAATATTTGAAATCAAACAGTCTTCAGTGCAAAATACTTTCTACTTTCCCTTTTGATTTCTCCTTTAACTCATTAGATTATTTAGAGGTATGTTATTTAATTTCCAAATGTTTGTGGATTTTCTAGAGATCTTTCTATTAATGGTTTCTAATTCAATTTTATTTTGATTAGAAAATACACTTTGAATTTTCTGAGCTTCTTCCAGCCCAGTAGGCATACCGTGGTCTGCTTCTCCACGTTTCCTGGCAGCATGGCCCCCAAACGCCAGTCTCCTCTCCCACCTCAGAAGAAGAAACCAAGACTGCCTACTGCCCCAAGGCCAGAGGATGCCT
>JAQIFY010005939.1:0-10671 GCA_028533085.1 Varecia variegata
CGCCCGGCCTGTATTCACATATTTATTTAAGCACCTTCTACATTCCAGGGCTTATGCTAGGTACAATTAAGCAGTAAACAAGACACACTCTCTTCCCTGATAGATCAAGGGGAAGAGGAAGGACAGAGGAAATAAATGTTAGTGTATACATTTTGGGGACAAACCACTTTACTCATGTGCTTTTATTTAATCCCCACATGACTCCCTGAGGTGGTCAAAGAATTTCCATTTGTTCAATGATCTGAGACCATGACTGCCCAGCCCTGTGTCAGCCCTGGCTAAGCTGGCTTCTGCAGGGGTAACAGCCAACCCCTAAGTGTCAGTGGCTTAAAAATAACAAAGGTTACTTTATGTGAGCTGAGGGCTCTGTTCTATGTCATGCTCACTAGGGGACTCCATCTGAGGATGGCTCTGTCTCTGTGCTTCCATGAAACCACATGTAGGTCCTGAAACTTTCTACCCGGAAGGGGCTACGTCGCTTACACTTGCTTTTTCTTGACCAACACCAGCCATATGGACATCCCTACCTTTAAGGGGGCAGGAAGGTGAAAATCTGTTGTGCCCAGAGGAAGAATCAGAAATATTTAATGAACAGCTTAATAACTACCACAGGCTCCAAAGCCTACATTCTTTTCCAGTGCACTATACCCACAACTAGTGGGGAAGATTAACTACTTTCAGAGGGGCTAGGGGCAGAGAAACATAAATCCAGAGAGTTAGGAGCCACGACCAAAGGAAGATCAAAATCAGTAATGAAGGTAACTTATCTTTGAAATATACATGAATGTCAGTGAGGGATGGGATCCTTCAGACATGATTCAGATTTACACAACCAAAGTTACAAGTACCTTTGAGAATACAAACAAGAAGTGAGACCTTGCTATCATGAGATCTTTTAGGATTTTAGTAACTAACATTCGGTTCCAAGACCTGTTATATAATAGCCAATTTCTGGCTACAATTTGTATTATGACAAGCTTTCCAAGAATCAGGGAAGAGCCTGCCACTTTTCCTCAGTTCTGTCCTGGGCACTTTCACTATAGATGACAGTACAGGGGACTGAGGTTGATTTCCATTTATTTCTGAAATAATATCCTAGCAATTAGCTATAAATTTGAAAGTGATTAATAGGCACAAAAAAACCAAGCTGGGAAGAACTACATAGCCCCCCCCCCACACAGAGAGAGATGAACCATCAGTGGAGCTGCGAAATTGTGGAAATCCTTGTAAGAATCTAGGACTCAAGATGGAATCTCACCCTTTCCTAGGCAGAAACGTTGATTCATAGGTGGTCCAAATGAGATCATTATGCACTACATCAGGCAACATCACATATTGTTTGTCTAACAGCATCGTGCTCAGTCATTGAAGAATTTAATTACTCAAAATCAGACACCAAATATCACAGAGGAGTCCTCCTAGGCTCTTCCTACCTTGAAACACACACACACACACACACACACACACTCACACCCCATTCTGCTTTTCTTTCAGTTAGGAAGAAAACTGTGCATTCTGAAACTGCTTGTGAGTTTAAATCCCAAGATTGCAAAATGATGCAACTATGTGGTAATATGGATTATCACCTGGGTAAACATGGCTAAACCATCTCTATTGATGAACTTGAACTGACTGCACTGTTTTCCAGTGCCAGCTTCTCCAAGATGCGTGCTGGTAAAGTGGCCTGTTGGCTTTTAATGAAATGTCATCCGTTTGATTGCTACCACTGGGTACGAGTTGTGTGGCTGGTGATGGAATGCATTTTTGAGCTACCATTTCCTACAGTCACTTGACATGTGCTCTCACAATGCACATATTTTAATACTATTTCACATTTTAGAGAATTAAAAAGGCACACATATTGATATAAATAAACATACATGTTCTGTATTGTAAACATGAACTCTAAAGTCTTTCAATCTTTAATTAATTTTTTAATCTTCTAAAATAATCGCTGTGGTTTAGATCTGGAAACTACTGTTATTCTCCATTTGTGTGAGTAAACAAGAGGGAATCTAACCACAATGCAACATCAACTTCACATCCCACAAATACTAATTGAGCACTTAATATATGTAAGGCACTGAGCTAGGTACTACACATGTGATTAGTAACTGTTTAGACATGTTTAATGTTGGTTCCTCCTAGTTAAGAGGTCTGTTTACTGTGTGAGTAATTTATTAAACATTCATTTACTTAAAATAAGAAAACACCTTCGAATCAGACTATTCTGTGTTTTTTAGGCATGTAAGTGTTAGATAGAGGAAATGGGTTGTGGATTGGTCAATAGCATGTGAAGGAAGAAAGCAAGTTCATTACCTTTACTCATTTTTTTAATGAAAAACCATGTTTAACTAATCTTCCCAACAGGAGTTTCCTTACCATCTCTTCCCCCACTAAGAATAACACCTGGGCTCTGCCATGCCCAGGGCACTAAGCCTAAACTCGCCTTTCTGGACTTCTAGCCTCATCCTATCTTACTAACTTCGTTTCTCACTGTTTTCTGGCATGAATCCTCTATTAAGCTCAAATTGTTCCCCTACGTATGCCCTGCTAATTCATTCGGCCACTCAGAAAACATTTATGGAAGGCTTGCTGTACTTGCCAGGCTCTATGAAGATGTAGTTTTTGCCTTTAAGGAGCTCACAGCCTAGGGTGTGAGGGCAGGGAGACAGGCCCAGAATCACATAATTACAAATAGTGAGCAGTGGGTGGGGGAGGGGGGTCTGAGGAGGAAATAATTGTGTTTTGGGTGGGGGGAGGGGGAGGTGTATATTGCGGGAGGGGTCAAGGACAGCCTCACCCAGGGGAGGCCAGCTGGGGCATCGCTGGACTTTTGCCAAGTGAGCAAGTGGAGAAAGGGTATTTTGGGCAGAGGGAACATTCTGTTCAAAGGAATGCTGTATTAGCTCATACTGCTGCTCAGGAAATGCTCTTCCCTCGTGTCTGTGGCTCTTTAACTCCACTTCATCCTCATTCCCAGACTAGCAGCAAACATTCCTAAGACTGGGAGAAAACCTAGAGATGGTTCAGCTCAATTCCCTCATTTCACAGAGATGAAATTTGAGGCATAAAGTGTTAAGTTGTGAATCATGCTTTGATTCCTGGTCCACATTCACCAAATATATTCATTTATTCCACATACATTTATTGAGCACTGACTCTGTGAAAGGCACTGTGAGAATACACAAAAATGAATTGAACCTGGATTTTTTTCCCCTGTAAGAATGTGTTTCTCATTAGAAATATGACCTAGAGATTAAGAGCATTTGGCTGCCAGAGAGATCTGAGTTTGCAGCCTGACCCCATGACATTCCTGCTGTTGACCTTGGATTAGTTACTCATCCTTGCTGAACCTAAATTTCCTCTTATGTGAATGAGGATAATATTAATAGTATTAATAATAATAGAACCTTCTTTGTAGGTTTTTATGAGAATTCAGTGTGGTAACATTTGCAGAGCACTAGCCCTCAATAAATCTTATGGTTTAGTAATTAAGCCTTAATACAATATAGGAAAATTAAGTGATGATATAGAGTAGGTACCCAATTAAAAAAGAGCTGTATGATTAATTAAAGTTTCAATTCCAAGGTCTTTTCCTGATTAAAAATTAACACATAGTTCCTTGATAATCTCAGTTCCTCAAAGCTTTGCGTTGTCCAGTAACTTCCTATACTATAATGAACCCTAATTACTCTATTAGTATCATGCAATCTCTAAAATTAGTAGGTCTGAACATTATCCTGAAAATCAGCTGTTCTGTAAGAGAAGAGAGCTCTTTCCTGGCTTTATGGGTTAGACCATTTAGCCATTTATACTCGGCCTCATGCCATTTGGGCTCCCCAGGGAGTTGTGAGAACTCTCCACTGCTGTCTGATGGATCATCAGGAGACAGAAGTGTCCTTCTAGAGGGAAAAATAAAAATTAAGGAAGGAAGACACAGGGGATAGATTGTGATTCCATGTAAGATGAAGCTTTTGAACAATGTAAGACCTCCACAAATGGAACAGACTCCTTTCTAGGTAGTAGGGGGTCTCGTGGCTGCAGGGGTTCCGGAAGATATAAGAGCAGCACTCATCATTCTGTGAAAGAGAGACTTGAAGTTGCTGGGAAGTAGAATCAGCAGGGCTCAGCTCCCTCCCAATAAGCTTCTATGATTCTACTGAGCCATTTTAACAAATATTTACTGATCCCCTATTATGCATTAAGTCCCAAATCAAAGTGCTAGCTAGACAGCAGTAAATAAACAATGCCACTCTCCTCACGGAGACCCCATTCTAGTAAATTTCCTATGGAATCCCTCAGTGGGGTAACAAACAGCCCATGTTTTATATTAGGGCAACTGAACTGAATTTATTCTTTAGATGTAGAGATATGTGTTGCCAGGCATGAGAGGGTGAAACTTCATCAGTGCATATTACTTCTCCTTATGAAAATTAGGCAAGAGAAGTAGCTCAGAGTGCATACAAGGAATAAATAAGGACAACTATAAATGCTGGGGCTAAAACTATCCCAAACCACAGCAGTAATGCTCAAGTCATCAAAATCCTTCAAGATAAAGTTACAGGCCATGACTTAAACATTTGCCTGGTTTTTATTTTATGTGCTGCACAGCTCAAAACCCAACCTTTGACTCTGTAACCATCCCTGGTTTGAGTTTGGGTTTGAACAGCTGCCCAGCCCATCAGGGCATCCGTGCGTTTGAGCAATAACTCATGCAAAGACATTTAAGAGCTCGCGAGACCTCAATAGACCAAAAGCAGAGAGAAATAAGATTCCATAGCAACAACATGTCACTCTAAAATCATCATTGCTGCTTCATGAGCAGAGTGAGGATTGAAATAGAAAATATGGCAGGGAGTAACACCAGTTCAGCAGATCTGATCAACTATTTTCGGGGAATTAGATCGCTTTGGTTAGAGAGACAACAATATGCTCATTTTTGTTAGCTAAGCTGTTGAATTCAAAAGCTAGGAAAACTTATCATTATTCGTAACTTCCCCTTTCACTGAAAAAAAAAGGGTTTTATTCTCTTCCCTTGTTCCCTGCATCCGGTTATCAGGGCTGATGGAGACAGCATGAATTCAGAATGAGGGAAATTGAACACTGCAATTGAAAACCTTTGCTGATTTGATTAAGGTTTTGCTTATTATGGTAAATATTCCAGCAGCCAAAAAGTAGCTAGTAAACATTTGGAGGGCTGAGCTGGGGACTTACCTCATTGTGGGATTTGCTAATCAGCTATTTTTGTTTAAAAAATGAAAATGTACCCAAATGAGCTCTCGTAGACATAAAAGCTTGGAGTAAGCTACATTGGATCGGCATGGACTCTCACCACACACTTCTTAGAGTAAATACAATCTTAGGCAGGAGCAACTTCCAACATAAACAGCAAAGGGAAGCCTCTTGGCAATTACTTGATAAACTGTTAAAATAATAACGGCCTATCTTAGAGTTGGCTCAAGACTGCAAGTGTTGGAAATGATACAGCCTAAGGACAGAGCAAGCATTTCCTTCAGTGTACCTGGACATGAAGACGAGTTTTGTCCAGTTATTTATTAAGGAGGGACGGGGGAGTGAGAATCAACTTCAGTGTGCAAAAAAGAAGAGGTTTTATGTGTGCTCGTGTAGTCAAGAACTATAAAAATTAAGTCTACTTTTAAAATTCAGACAATTTCTCTCTTTCCCCCCTGTTTTGACAATAAACAGCTGTGTCTTTAAATATGTTCCTATTAGGGAAGTTTTGTTCTAGAGACTTCTATGCACTCTGAAATAATAAGCATGCCTTATTTCTGCTAACATTTTCATCATAGGTGGCTCCATAGGTGGCTTTATTTCCTACAGGTATCTTTCACGATGGCAAGCAAAGCATTGGTAAAAGGTCTCTTCCAGTTTTATCCCTAAGTGCCTTCATAATTCTTTGGGGGCTCCCCCATCCATGGTGGGACCCTCCTGTAAGAATTTACAATGGCAGCACATATATATATATATATATATACACCTAATTTACCAGGGGAACAGGTATGCATGCTATTGTTTTTTAACTGACTTTATTTAACTTGACATCTTGATGTCATTATTGGCTAGATTATTTTTGCCAATTTACAGGAGGATTGGATTTTCAACAAACATTTATTAAGTGTTTATACCTGGGAATATAAAATGGATATTCTTTAAATTATTTATGTATCATCTTTATACTATGGAGAAAGGAGTGGAACTAATCTTCTTTATACACCATATGTATTATCTCATTTAATTTTCATAATAAAAATAGAAGGTAGGCTTTACCTACACTGGCTATATTTTACTGATTAAAAAGAAATAAAACCCGATGTTCAGAGAAACTCACTAGCCTTCCAGTTTATTCACCACAGAGCATAACAGTCTTTAAAAACATAAATTGAAATGCTTTCAGCCAAGATGTAATGACAATGACTGAATTTACCCTCCCATCTGAAAAAATTAAAAACTGAACAAAATATGTGAAACAATTATTAAGCTATGGGACATCAGGCAATGAAGGACAATGATCCCTAAGAGATAAGCCATACAATTACTCTAGATTATTACTGTACTACTTTCTATGTCATGGTGCAAGGACTTCCTGAGTTGAAGAGACAGAGCTGGGAGTCCAGGTAAGCCCAGGAAGCTAGAGTTCTTAGGACGAATGGTGAGAGAAAAGAAAGCTGTACCAGCAGACAACTCTGGTGATCTGCAGAAGCTCCCACTAAGTCTTCAACCAAGTACTGATCAGCTCACTCATGTGATGAAATTGTCCTAGGCTGGGACAGGAACCACAGAAGATTTATAGGGAACAATCAATCACTGGAGATCACACAGGACCAGGCATAATTACCTTTCCCACCAGCCAGAGTAGAAAACTCACGATTAATGGGGTATTGAGTAGTACATGCGAAAACATTATGCCTCAGAAATGGAGCAAAATTAGTCCTAGACAGAATGCTACTCTGCCTTACCTGACAACACTTAAAAGCAGGAAACAAAAGGAAAAGCTGATTCCAAGTAACTTTACTGTGTCTCAGAACAAAGCTTAGAATGAGTATGGGAGTACAAAAATATCTAGCACCCAACAAAGCAAAGTTCACCATGTCTAGTATCCAATCATAACCAGCAAACAAGCAAAAAAGCAAGACAACATAGGCTCAAAATAAGGAGAAAAGTCAATTAATTAAACTGACCCAGAAATAACACAAATGATAGAATAAAAAGGACATTAAAAATTATTATACTATATTTCACATATTCAAAAAGCTACCAGAAAAACTGAACAGTTAATTTAGAGATGGAAAATAGAAAAAGACCCAAACTGAATTTTTAGAGGTAGAAACTATAAGGTCTGAGATTTAAAAAAATACACTGATGTGGAGTAGATTAATAGCAGATTAGATATTGCAGAAGAAAAGACTAGGGAGTTGAAGATAGAGAAGTAGAAACTATCCCAAATTAAACAAACAAAGAAAATAGACTAAAATAATTAGCAGTAGTGAACTGTGGGACAACTTCAAATGGCCTAACATACATGTAATTGGAATCACCAAAATGGGGAGCAGAAAAATATTTGATGGTAATAGTGGTCAGATATTTTTCAAATTTGATGAAAACTATAAACCCACAGATCAAACACTCCCAATGAACTCCAAGCACAAAAGCATGAAGGAAACATCACCAAGGCATAACATAATGAAACCAGTGATAAGAGAATACAATATTTACCCCTTATTTGCAGTTTTGCTTTCCATGGTTTCAGTTACCCATGGTCAAAAATAGGTGAATAAAGTATAATAAGACATTCTGAGAGAGAGAGCGAGAAAGAGTGGGCACACAGGAGAAGACATTCACATAAATTTTATTACAGTATATTGCTATAATTGTACTGTCTTATTGTTAGTTATTGTTGTTAATATCTTACTATGCCTAATTTGCAAATTAAGTTTTATCTTAAGTGTGTACAAATAGGAAAAAAACATAGTATATATACGGTTCAGTACTATTAATATCTGCAGTTTCAGGCATCCACTGGGGGTCTTGGAACATATGCCCTGCAGATAAGGCAGGACTACTATATGTTAAAAGTTTGTAGAGAACAAAACACATTATGTAGAGAAGGTCAAGATAAGAATGAGACAGAACTTTTAGTCAGAACAATGCACGCCAAAATACAGTGAAGCAGTAGCTTTAAAGTATGGGGAAAAAAAATTAATCCAGAATTCTATATCCAATAAAAATGTTTTCCAAGAATGAAGGTAAAATAAAACATTTTTCTGAAAGAATTTATCAACAGTAGATCTACACTACAAAAATTTTAAAGGACTTCCTTCAGTAAGAAGTGAGACCAGAGGCAATCTGAATCTACACAAAGGAATATAGACCATCAGGAATGGCAACTTGGATAAACAGAAAATACTTTTTCTTATCGTTTAAATCTGTTTAAAAAATAATCAGCCATTTAAAACTAAAATAATAAATATATATAATGAGGATTATAATATAGAACATGAAATGTATGACAGAAATAGCACATATTGAAGGGAGAAAGAACTACAAGTATACAGATGTAAGGATCTTACACTATACTTGAAGTGATCTATTAATATCACTTGTGGGTACATGTTATTAGGCTAAAGGTGTATATTATAAACCCTAGAGCAACCAGTATAGTCATACAAAAAAGAGTTATAGCTAATAAACCAATAAAGGAGATAAAACATAATCATAAAAAATACTCAGTTTCTTAAAAGGAAGGAAAAGAGGGAAAAAGTGAGAAAAAGATGAGACAAATAGAAAACACATATCAAAATGGTTGTGTAAACTCAAACATAATTTTAAAAACACATTAAGTATAAATGGCCTAAGTATTCCAATTAGGAGGCAGAGATTATCAGATTTCATACAAAAGCAAGAACTATACTTAGCCTACAAGAAATCCAGTGCAAATACAAAGACACAAATAGATTAAAAGTAAAAAAATGAAGGACTTACACTAACTGATTTCAAGTCTTATTATAAAGCTATAGTAACTATAATTGTGTAGCATTGGTGTAAAGTTAGACAAATAGATCAAGAGAACAGAATAGAGAGCTCAGAAATAGACCTACACTTATGTGCTCTACTAATTTTTGATAAAAGTGCAAATGCAATTCAGTGGAGAAAGGATAGTCTTTGAGAAAATGGTGCTGGAACAATTGGATACTTGTAAACAATAATAAAAAAAATGGTGACACTTTATATCTCGCACCTTAAAAAAATATTAACTCGAAGTGGATCATAGACCTAAAGTTAAAACTCAAATCTATAAAATATCTAGAAGATAACATAAGAGAAAATCTATGTGACCTAGTGTTAGGTTAAACACTTCTTAGACAACAGAACACGATCCATGAAAGAGCACATTCATAAATTGACTCCATCAAATTAAATTAAAATTGCTCTTCCAAAACAGTGGAAAATAAGAGAATAAAAACAAACTAAAAGAAAATATTTGCAATTCACATATCTGATAAACAACTTGCATCCAGAATATATAAAGAACTCTCAAAATTCAATAATAAGATAACCCAATAACAAAGATTTGAGCAGATACTTTGTCAAAGAAGATATACAGATGACAAACATATGAAAAAATGATTGACCTCATTAGGATTGCCCTGCAATAGGAAAATACAAATTAAAACCACAATAAGATACCACTGCTTATTTATTAAAATGTCTGAAATTATAAAGAACTAACACATCAACCTTTGGTGAGAACATGGAACAACTGATGCTCTCCTTCACTGCTGGTGAGTACGTAAAATGGTGTAACAATTTTCTAGCTTCTTAAAATGTTAAGCATATACCTGCCGTAGGATGCAGCCATTTTACTCCTATTTAACTCCCCCCAAAATGAAAGCATATGTCCATACCAAAATTTGGACACAAATGTTCATAGCCATTTTGTTTGTAATAGTCCAGAACTGGAAGTGATTATTCTTTATTTAATATCTTAAGAAAGTATTTTTATTACTGCACCAAAAACTGGAAACAATTTAAATATTCATCAACAGGTAAATGGATCAACAAATTGTGGTATTACTATATTCATATAATGAGAAACCACTCCTCAATGGAAGAGAATAATCTATTGATACATTCAACAACATGAGTTAGTCTCAAAGCAATTATACTGAGTGAAAGAAGCCACACAAAATGAGAACATTATGTAAGGTTACTTTTATATCAAATTCCAGAAAATGCAGCTCTTCCATAGTGACAGAAAGCAGCCCAGTGGTTGCCTAGGGATGTAGGTAGGGACGGAAGTGGTAGTAAGAAAAAACTGCATAGGAGAATGATGAGAATTTTGGTAATGTTGAAGATAGCACTGTCTGTTGATGATTTCATGGCTTTATAAATATGTCAAAACTTATCAAATTTCATAGTATAAATATATGTAGTTTATTACACATCAATCATAACTCAATAATACTACAGTCATGGGCTGTAGAACATTATTTTGGTCAACGATGGACCATACATATGATGATAGTCCCATAAGATTATAATACCATATTTTTACTGCACCCTTTCTATGTTTAGATACACAAGTACCTACCATTGTGTTCCAATTGCCTACAGTGTTCAGTACAATCACATGCTGTACAAGTTTGTGGC
>JAQIFY010000594.1:0-14940 GCA_028533085.1 Varecia variegata
CAGTGGTAACTTATTTGTCCGGTTCAAGATAACTCTGTAGTTTTCTTTCCTAGGACTTGTTGTTAAAACGCCAAAAGACATTTTTGAACTGTACATTTGATCAGATTGTTAGCTTTTCTGTTTTATTTCTTTTGAGAACCTTTGAATAAAAAACGTCTGAAATTTAAAAAAATAAAAATAAAAATAAAATAAAATCACTAGAATGGGACTTCTCAAACCATTGATGTTCTGTGCATTCATTAGCCACATCTTTCCCAAACACTTCGTTGATATTTTGAGCTGTCTGCACTGCGTTTGTTCCAGGATGGAACTCATATTCGAAAATAACATGAATTTTTTACTCATCCATGGTTTCACAAAAATTGCTCTAAAAAAATTGACAGATAATCACAAGCAAAAACATGCATTTGCAAGACTGAGGATGTATCTTCACAATAAAAATAAAATAAGGAGTGTCAAAGTGAAATGTCAGAGATATCAACTGTCAAACTTAGTACTTTAAGAAATCAGACATTTTGTATTTAATAACCTAATAACATCTCATATGTGGTAGTACAGGTCCTGTAACAGTCCTCTTCCTTCAGAAAAAAGTTAATTCTTTCTGATGACTATTAAATTATTTTGTCAATTTTTTTATAAATCTCTTTGAGATTTTGATTAAAATTATAATAGACTTTTGAATTACTTTTTAATGCTTAGTTCTTTAAAAATGCGTTCTAAAATTATATAATGTTAAAGCTATAAAGATTTTAAGTGTCATCACTAGTCCAGTCACCTCATTTCATGTTTTTTAAATTTCAAAATAACTTTTATGCTTTCTCATGGCTAATGTAGTCATTTTAGAAAATTTTAAAAAGTAGGTAAATAGTATAAAGGGACTAACATTGTAATTCTATCATTTATAGATAAATCATGTATATCTCACTCTTTAGTTGTCACTTTCACTTTTCCTTTTTTAAGAAAAATCATATTAAATTATATTTTTCTAGTTTATTAAATGTATTATGAAATTTCCATCAATAAATATTCTTCTACATCTTTTAAAATATATGTTTCATAAATAAACTAATGTAATAGCCGTTTTCTTGGACACTTAGGTTAGTTTTCATTATTCACTATTATATACAAAGCTACTGTGAATATATTTGGATCTAAAATTGTGCTTATCCAAGATTATTTTCTTAAGATAAATTTCCAGAATTAGAACCACTTGGGAAAGAAAATGTGACACTCTGTTTTGATATGTATTGCCAAATTGTTTTCTAGAAAAGTGGCATATTTGTAACAGTAGTTTGTGATTGGTTACTTATCCATTCCCTTGCCAATGTTAAATATTATCATATTTTTAAATTTTTGCAAATTTGATAGGCAAAATTTTTATAAATTTCATATCTTTCATTAATGAAGTTGGTTGTTTTGGGTTTTGTTATCCTTTGTGTTTCTATTATTGTGAATTGCCCGTTTATGAACTTGGGCCATTTTTTGACCTTTTCTTTTTTATTTTTAAGAGCCATTTATGCTTTAAAAAACTCTTCTTATGGCTTTTAAAAATTCAGTTCTTTAATCCATCTGGTGTTTATTTCTGTGTAAGGAAATAAAATGTAAGAAGGGTTTATCAGTAAATTTGTGTGATTTTCCTCATGTAAGTCCTATATATTCCCTGTTAAATTTGTTCCTAGGTATCTTAAATTTTCTTTACTAATGTCAATGAGATTTTTTTCCCATATGTTATTAAATGGGTTATTGTTGGTATATAGGAAATTATTACTGGTATATGGATATTATTCCACAATGTTAGGGGTTTCTTATCTTGTCCCTGACTTTAATGGAACAGATGTTAGTATAATACTTTGCTATTAAGTATAATTTTAAATATTTATATAGCTATATTTTTTCATGTTAGTTTATTAAAAATTCATAAGTGTATATGGATGTGGATATGGATATAGACACTGATTAGATATAGATATCACTGTACTCAAAAACCTGAGGAAATCTCCATGACTCGAAATGGAGAGGAATGGGTCCATTGTGGTGGTAGCAGAAGCTACTTTCATCTTTTAATCTGTGAATGTGGCAGATTACATTACAGTTTTTCACAAGTTGAGCCATCCTCATATTCTTAAAATGTACTTTTCAAATTCTCTACTGGATTTCATTTGCTTCATTTTATTTAGATTATTGCATCTGTGTTTGATACAATGTGATTATATTTTCCTGTATTATCTGTGCTTGGTTTGGGTATCAAAATTATGCTAACCTCAGAAAAGTGAAGTACTTGGCTTTATCTCTCTTTCTAGTCTAAAATAGTTTGTAGAATATAGGGCTATCATTTGTTCTTTGGATGTCTGGCAAAAGTTGCTTGTGAACTTTTAGTGATTTATTTATTATTTATATTTTGCAGAAGGAAATGGTTAGGTTGGTAGAAAAGCTATATGAAAATTAATTGTATAAATATCAACTTGGTAGATTGTCAAAACCTAATATGAAGTGAAAAAAGCAAGTTACCAAATAATTTGCACAATAAATATCATTTGTTTGAATTTTAAAACACAAAGTTTATTTTTCATGTGTATATATGTGTGTATATGTGCATATAAAAGTACTTTTAATGGAATGAAAAGGATACAAACCATTAAAATTATAGTGACTATCTCAAAGAAGGGGATACAGAATAGAAAGATGGATTGTGAAAGATGATCTAAACTTTTATTTTATTATATATAAGCTACATATTTTAATTTTAAAATATAATCTTGAAGTAAATGCTAAAATATCAATAATCTATTGTAGGGAGAACATGGAGGCACTGGTGAATAATACTAACAAAAGTTTTAATAATTATTCTTATTATTAAATATAAAAGTTGTGTTGGATTTATTTATCAGAATTTTAACATGTAATATTTATATTTTTGTGGTATCTTTTCCAGGTTGTATGATCAAGAACTATGTTTTTTGTTACTGTTACTCTGCATCTAAAAAACTTTGAGTGTTTGTTTTCTTCCTGTATAATAAAGCCAGGACTTTGAGATTAATATGAACATTTTTCTAAATTTGACTCTATCATTTTTATTGATAATTATACATATTTTTTGGGTACATATATTTTGATACATGCATACAATGTATAATGATCAAATTAGGATATTTAGGGTATCCATCACCTCAAACATTTATCATATCTTTGTTTTGGGAACATTTCAAATATACTCTTCTGGCTCTTTTGAAATGCACAATAAATTATTTCACAAATGTTTCCATAGTTCCACAATGTTTTCACAAATTCCACATATTTCACATATTCCACAAATGTTTTCACAAATGTTAACCATAGTCATCCTACTGTGTATTCAAACACTAGAACTTATTCCTTCTATCTAACTGTATGTTTGTACCCAGTAACCCTTTTCATACCCTCCCAGACCCTCCCTATCCTCTGATAACCATCGTTCTACTCTCTACCTCCATTAGATCATTTTTTAACTCTCACATAATGAGTGAGAACATATGATATTTGTCTTTATGTGCCTGGCTTATTTCCCTTACTATAATGACCTCTAGTTTCATCTATGTTGCTTCAAATGACAGGATTTTTTTTCTTTTTTATGATTTAGTAGTAATCCATTGTGTATATATACAACATTTTCTTTATCCATTCATCTGTCGATGGATACTTCAGTTGATTTCATATCTTGGCTATTGTGAATAGTGCTTCAATAAACACAGGGGTGCAGTTATACCTTTTATATACTGATTTCCTTTCCTTTAGAGATTACCCAATAGTGGGATTGATGGATCATATGGTCATTGTCTTTTTAGATTTTTGAGAAACCTCCATACTGTTTTCCAGATGGATGTACTAATTTACATTCCAACCAACGATGTTTAAGTGTTCCCTTTTCTCAGCATCCTCACCAGCATTTGTTAATTTCTTTGTCTTTTTAGTAATAACCATTTTACTGGTTTAAGGTGATATCTCATTTTGGTTTTGATTTGAATTTCCCTGATAATTAGTGATTTTGAGGATTTTTTTCTTATACCTGTTGGCCATTTGTATATCTTCTTTTGAGAAATGATGTCTATTCATGTCCTTTGCCCACTTTCTTTTTCTTTTCTTTTTTTTTTTTTTTTTTGCTGTTGTTTGAGTTCCTTGTATATTTTGGCTATTAGTCCCTTGTCAGATAAATGCTTGGCAAATATTTGTCTCATTCAACAGGTTGTCTCTTCACTCTACTGATTCCTTTGTTGTGCAGAAGCTTTTTATTTTTTATATCTTTATTTTCATTATTTTTAGAGATGGAGGTCTCACTCTGTCACACAAGCTGGAGTGCAGTGGCACAATCATAGTTCACTGCAGTCTCGAACTCCTGGGCGCAGGTGATCTTCCCACCTCAGCCTCCTGAGTAACTGGGATTACAGGCATGAGCCACCATGCCCAGCTTGCTTTTTAGTTTAATATAGTTCCATTTCTGACCCTATCTTTATTGACTGGTTGTACTGATAGTTCTCAAGCATGTAGGCTTCTTTCTAATATGATTATATTTGAACTCATTTTCTCTAAATAATATTTCTTTCTTATTCCTGTGTATACTTTTTAAAATGCCAATAATGAGATGCTCTTTCTGGTAGCAACCTATAATTCTTTCAAATTTGTTTCACATATTATCTCCTCTATAATATATATATGGGTGTGTGTGTATGTGTGTAATGTGTGTACATGTAATATGTATGTATATGTGTCCCTGTGTGTGTGTAACCTGTAAGCTTATTTCTGGAATATATGGGAATGCAGAAATCAATAAACCTGATATATATACATCTCAGCATGACTAGTTGATCAAAAACTAATGTATCTTTGTAAAGCAATGTGGTGGGCATAGAAGTGTGCCACACAGATTCCCATTCAAAGAGGGACCTGCCTCTAAGAGTGTGGTTAGGGGGTACCCTTCAGCTGTCAGCATCTTCATGGGTTGCCTCACCTGTAGAGAACTTTCTCTTCCAAATACACATCTGTCCAGGAACCACCCACATCCAGTGACTGATCAAGTTGGATGCAGAAAGGGCTGGACATTTCTGTCCAATGCAGGTCAACTCTGACAGACTCTTTCAACTCTAGAATTTTTGGTGGGGTCCATTGTGGTTGTTGGACCTCCATCATAGCTGACTTCTCCTTCTGCCCAATCCTGCCTCTCCCCTTGCCTTCCAAAAGTATTGATCTCAAAAGCACTCCCAATAACCATTCTAAACACTAAACTCCTCTCCAGAGTCTATTTCCCAGGGAACTCAAACTGCAATAAGTAGTTTGTTTATATTTTTATTATAGCTCTTATCTCTTTGTGTTTTGTTTATATATGTATATGATTCTTTCTTGAACCATGACTAGCTTGAGGGCAAGGACCATCTTTGTATTTACAGTATCTAACACAGCAATGGCATTTTAGGCCTCAGAAGGAGATATATACATAAATCTATATCTGTACATACATACTAGTTAACTGAACAAGTTTACAAAATGTAAAAATCCTTCAATTTAGTGTTTTACAGATTTTCTTTTAAATGTTTTCCAGCTTTCAGATGAAATGGAGACAGAGAAGAATATAGAGGTATTTAAATTTTCTTTTCTGCCAGATTATATATCAAAAGTATTATGTGGGGCTAAAAGAATGTTTATGATGCTATAAATATATCTGTAAATATAGATAAGGGCATCAGAGGAGAGAGTTGGGAACAGGTATGGAAACTTTCTCTTCCTGCCTAGTCCATATTTCCTTATGTGTAGTCTAGCTAAAAGTATTGATCATTTGAGTTTATGTCAAAATTCATATGATTTTGTTTTGGATTTCACATATATATGTGTCAGTGCTCTTATAATGAAATTTTTTCATAGGTAGGATATATATTTTTTACTTAATTTAGTAAAAAGAAGTAAAATAAATATGTTAGTGAGTGATAGTTAAATATCTATCTGTCTTTTGTAGTCATACGAGACTACTGTTCTGAGAGGAGTGAAATAATTACCATTCTATTGTATTTCCCTCTGTCTAGGGTTGCAACTTCACAGGATTCAAATCAAATGAGCTTACTCAACTACCCAGACATTTGGATGCTGAACGAATTTATCTTTTTATTTTAAAAGCCCATAACTTTGAGGTATGTAAATATTTTATTTTTATTGTATAATAAACTTTGAGATTATGTATGATTTAATGAATCAGACCTTTAAATAAGCTATGAAAAATTAGGTATTAAGCAATATTTGATCCTTTGGGCATTAAATTTGACAGGAAAGACCAGCGATGTCCAACACCCTAATTATTAATACCAGAAGAAAATGTATTAGGCGCTGTGTTACTGCCTCAGGAGTCTGAAATTGCTAGTGTGCACTGACTTGGCATGTGACTGCAGCAGGTGTTTTTCCCTCTCTGCTCCTGCTCTGTCAGCTCAGGATATTTCAACTTGCTTATTTTGACCCTGAGATAACTTGTGAGACCCCATCTCCACAACCCTGTTGGGAGTTCCTTTTGAGACTTCAAGTGTGCTGAAGAACTTGGAGCAGTATCCCCTCCAGCAGCGGTCCCCAACCTTTTGGCACCAGGGACAAGTTTCATGGAAGACAATTTTTCCACAGATGGGGGTGGATGGTTTTGGGATGATTCAGGCACATCACATTTATTGTGCAGTCAAACCTCTCTGCTAATGATAATCTGTATTTGCAGCCACTTCCCAGCGCTAGCATCACTGCCTCAGCTCCACCTCAGATCATCAGGCATTAGATTCCCATAAGGAGCACAACCTAGATCTTTCACATGTGCAGTTTACAGTAGAGTTCACACTCCTGTGAGAATCTAATGCCAGCCACTGATCTGACAGAAGATGGAGCTTATGTGGTGATGCCAGTGATGGGGAGCAGCTGTAAATACAGATGAAGCTTTGCTTGTTCTCTTGCCGGCCACTCCCTTCCTGCTGTGCAGTCTGGTTCCTAACAGGCCATGGACCAGTTTGGTCTATGGTCCAGAGGTTGGGGACCACAGCAACTCTACAGGGTAACCAAATGATGAAAACCTGCAAGTGTAGGAAGGTAACTACCTCAATGGCCAGTGATTGCCATTAGGATAGGATAGGATGAGGGTGGCATGGGTTACCTGGTAAAACTGATTGTTTTACCCTCTATAATTCAATTTTCTACTTTTTATGTTTATGCACTTTACATATGTTCTTTGTGATTAAAAAGTACTAAAAACTAAGTTGAAGCTGTTACGAATGTACTCCATATGAAGTAGCTCATGAGAAAGAAGTGGTCCCACAGAATACTTGATAAAGAATACTGTTGCATAAAAATTTGTATGATGTCCTGTTTTTAGACTTATACTTTCAGAACATGTGGAAAAAGGCAATGGAAAAGAAAAAAAAAAGACTTGTACTTGAGGAACAGGAATTCATACTGCTGGATTTCATTTTAAAAAATCTTGAATTCTACTGAAACTGGCATTTAAAAATACTGTGAATAAGAAGATAAAATCATCTGTTGAATCTGCATGTTTAAACCAAAATTTATAGTTTCTAGTAGTCACAGTAAATAGATTTAACCTTCTATAATGATTTTGATCAATTTTCTGACTAGGGAGTATACTATGTTTAGACAGGCTCATGATGGGGGCTTAAAGAAATAGAATTCTGTGATTTTTTGATTGTTGATATTTATCTTCAGTGGAAAATGGGAGAAATTATGGCATGTATCTTACATTTGTGCTATTCTTGGTCTATCCTACACTGTCATTTCAATAGATAGTAGACAAATATGGTTAATCGAGCATACAAAATGTGGCTAGTATGCCAGAGGAGCTGAATTTTTATTTTATTTCCTTTAATTGATTTATATACAAATCTAAAAACTAATGTTTTATTCATTTATTAAAAAACTTTCAATTATGTTTAGAAAAAATTACAACTATGGTTTTTATGAAGTGTAAATATTGAGATAGTATTTCTGATGAAAATTTAGTGCTCAAATTGGGATAGGCTATAAATATAAAATATATACAATATTTCAAAGACCTAGTACCAAAAAAAGTAAAATATTTCATTTATAATATTTATATAAATTATATATTGAGATGATATTTTATGTAAATATATTTGGTTAAATGAAATATTTCATTAAAGCTAATTTTGCTTTTTACTTTTTTAATGTGGACTAGAAAATTTAATATTATTAATAGTGGCTCGTGTTCAATTTCTGTTGGACAGTATTCATGTATAACCATTGAATGCATACTCTTTATAAAGCCTATTTACATTAACATAGTTTGTCATATATTTTAATTTGATCTAATATGTCTTTTTTCCATAGGAAAGAATTTTTAAAATCTGGAAGACTCATTTTCTCTCAGAACCATCCATTGCTCTTTTGCATGACTCCTTTTGGTGGTGGTTTCTCCATAAATTTAAGGTATGATATTTTTTAAAGTTCTTGTTTTTAATGTTGATTTGTAGCATAATTAATTTTTCAGTAGAGGTAACACTGGTACAAAAAATGTTTTTTTGGATCCTTTCATAGAGATTAGTTTTTGAGCATTCCACACGTTAGAAATCCTTTTTGAAGTTAGAATTCTTTCAGAGGAGTTAAGACTTTAATATGGATTTCAAAGATCCTAAATCTTCATTAATCAGAAAAAAGATTAGTGAAATCAAACATTGTAGTAAATATTATAATCAAATTGTAGTTTTACTCAATCCTATAATGTGCTGGTAACCATAATGTGCAGAAAACCCACTGCAAATCAGTGGCATCGAAGGAGGTTCCACTTGGAAAACAGTCTACAGATCAGACAAAAACAGGGTCTTTATTTGATTCAAAAAAAGTGAAAATTATGATTAAGATTAAACAGATAAAGAGGGGATATCTGGGAAGCAAAAAGAGAATGGAAATGAGCAAAAACAGTGTTTGACCAGAAGAATTTCAGTAATGATTTGTAACACCCTAATGCTTTTAAAAACTGCCCTTGGGACCTTGGCTTCCAAAAAGATGCAAAAAGCTGAAAAGTGCATCATTTTCACCCATACAACAACAAAAGAGAGCCATTTAACCAACAAAGTCACAATTTTTTTGAATCCAACATACAGAGTATATTTCCAAGCAAAGAATGTTACCAGGAATAAAGAAAGTAATTGTATATGATAAAATGGTCAATTTATCAAGATGACATAATAATGCTAAATATTTATGCACCTAACAAAAATATTTCAAAATGCATTTAATAAAAATGTTTAACACTTCAAAGAGAAATCAACAAATCTGTAAGTACAGAGCTTTCAACAACTCACTCTCAATAATTAGTAGAATATACAGAAAATTAGTAATACTTTAGCATACATTAACATAGTAATGATACAGAATGATATAGAAGACTTGAGCAACACTGTCAAACAACTTGACCTAATTAACGTATATTAAACATCTCTCCTGTCTTAGTTTGTTTTGTACTGCTATAACAGAATACCATAGAAAAGTAATTTATAATGAACACAAATTTATTGCCTCATGGTTCTGGAGGCTGGGAAGTCTGAGGTAGAGTGGCCAGCATCTGGCCAGGGCCTTCTTTCTGCATCATTCCACAGCGAAAGGCAGAAGGCAAGAGAGAGAAAGAGATTAAGAGAGAGAAAGAAAAATGAGCAAGAGGGGGCAAACCCACTTCCGCGATATCAAAGCAACTACCATGATAATGGCATTAATCCATTCATGAGACCAGTGCCCCCAAGACCCAAACACTTCCCATTAGGCCCTAGCTCCCAACACTACTACACTGGAGATCAAGTTTCCAATATGTGAACTTTGGGGAACACATTCAAACCATAGCACTACCTAACAACAGCATTTTTCTCAAGTGCCCATTAAACATTTATTAAGATAAACTATATTCTGACTAGGAAAACATCCTAATAAATTTATAAGAATTCAAGTCATACAAAGCATTTTTAAGATTAAACTGGAATTTTATTATAAATTAATAATGGATATCTGAAAAACCCCCAAATATACAAAATCAGCATACAAAAATCAGTGGCATTTCTATACATTAACAATGAACTACCCCAAAAAAGTAAGAAAACAATCCCATTAACAATAGCAACAGCAACAAAAAATAAAATAGGTATAAATTTAACCAAGGAGGTAAGACATCTATATAATTAAAACATAAAGCACTTATGAAAGAAATTCGACGTGATACAAATAAATAGAAAAACATTCTGTGTTCATAAATTAGAAGAATTCATATTATTAAAGTGTCCAACTATCCAAAGCAACCTAAGATTCAATGCAATCCCTAACAAAGTTCCAGTGATGTTTTAACAGAAATAGAAAAAAAAATGTCCTAAAAGTTATATGGAACTGCAAAAAGCCTTGAAGAGTCATAGCAATCTTGAGCAAAAAGAACAAAGATCACACTACTTGACTTCAAAAGATACTGCAAAGTTATAGTAACCAAAATAGCATGACTCTGTCATAAAAATAGACACATAGGCCAATGGAACAGAATAATGAGCCCAGAAATAAATCCATACGTTTATGGTCAATTGATTTTCAACAAGTTGCCAAGAACACATAATGGAGAAAGGACAATCTCTTCAACAAATGGTATTAGACCGACTGGATATCCATATGCAGAAGAACTAAATTAGACCCTTATCTTATATCATATACAAAAATCAACTCAAAATTAATTAATTAATTAAATGTAAGACCTGAAACTGTACAACTACTAGAAGAAAACATAGGGGAAAAGCTCCATGACATTAGTGTTCTAGGAAATGATTTTTTGGATATGAAGCCAAAAGCATAGGCAACAAAAGCAAAAATCAATAAATAGAATTGCATCAAACTAAAAAGGTTCTGCATAGCAAAGGAAAAAATCAAAAGAGTGAAGAGACAACTTATAGGATAGGAGAAAATACTTTGAAACCACACATCTGATAAGGGGTTAATATCTAAAATATATAAGGAACGCAAGCAATTCAATAGCAAAAACACAAATAACTCAATTAAAAAATGGACAGAGTCAATTAGTACAGTAATTTTGGAAAATATTATGTAAGTTCCTCAAAAAACTAAAAATAGAATTACCATATGATCCAGTAATCCCATTTCTGGGCATATATCCAAGGGAATTGAAATCAGTATATCAAATAGATATCTCAACTCCCGTGTTCATTGCAGTGATAGTCACAATAGCTAAGAAAGAGAATCAACGTAAGTGTCCATCGACGGATGAATGGAAATGTGGTGTAAATACATAATGGAATATTATTTGGCTTTAAAAAAGAAGGAAATCCTGTCACTTGTGACAACATGGATGAGGATGGACCTGGAGGACATTATATTAAATAAAATAACCCAGGCACATGAAAACAAATATCACATGATCTCACTTTTATGTAGAATCTAAAAAAATAAGACTTATAAATTAGAGAACTTTCTGTCTTGTGTAAATTTCTTTTCTTTATATATGTTGAGTGTAGATTGTATAGTTGAAAGATGCTCACTTTCTTGAATAAATTAAATGTATAGGATCTCATTTAATTGTTGCATATCCCTATATCTTAGAATAATAACATGTTACATAAGTGAATCAAGAATTTCTATTAACATTATTATTTTTACTATAATCTTCTTCCACAAACTTACTAAACAGGTAGGAGCATTATATTGGAAGTTAGAGACCTGGATTCTAGTCTGTCTCTTGATTACTTACCTGGATAACCTTAACTAATTCTCTTAACTTTTCTGAGCATCAGTGCAGTCACTGAGGTAGAGGGACTTAAGCTAGGTGATAACTAACTTCATTTGAGATCTAAGATTCTAGGTATCTTAAATTCCTGCTCATTTGGTTTGCTAATTTTATAGAAAACTACCACTAAATTTGATAATTTTTGTTTTTTATTACCAAAAATTATTAATGCTGACTTGTGCTTCTATAGCTAACATAATAAATGAATTTGAACTCTAGTTTATCTTTATTGCTTAATTCATGAATTTGGATTCTAATTCATCTCTTCATTGTTTAATAGAGCAAGAATTCAGGGTATTACATTAGGACTTTAATATTGACAATATTATTTTATATAGATTTCTTTCTTCTTACAACATATTTACTTTGTTTCTAGATTAACCGTCATGTCATAATTTTACTAGTTCTGGCTATGGCTGTCTCTGCTCAGAAATTGCTTTAATTTCACACTGAGTTACTGATAATGAAAGAGTAGAAGGTAACTAAGACATTGATTGCCTTCTGCTTAACAACTACTATGCAAGAATCTTCATTAATTCATCAGATGTTTGCATGCTTTCTGTGTCCCAGCCACAGTGCTGAGGGCTTGAAATACAATTACACAAAATATGATCTCCGTCGTTATTTAATTTTACTATACCTCTTCAAGGTTTATATGTATTACCTATATTTGACAGATGAGAAAACTGGGACTTAATCAACTTGCCCAGGGTAATATAGCTAATGAATAACAGAGCCAGTATTAAAATCGAGATCTGCATTATGCTAAATAAAACCCATGCTCATTTTACTATACAAATTGATCTGCTCATTACAAATAGGTATTACTGACATTATGCAAACAAATTCCAATTTTAAATTGTAATATTGACTTTAATTTCATACGTGTTTCAATTTTTAAGCCTGACAGAGAAAATCAAGATTGCTTATTTGATAGAATTTCAGAAAGTTATGTGGTACTTTTCATGAGCATACCTCTAAGTCGAAAGGATGCATTCTTTCAGGTAAACAGAAATTAATAGTTATGCTAATTATATTTAGAGTGAATGAAATAGGAAAAAAACAGTTATATTATTTAAACATATATGAGAATATATTTTGTCACTTTTGACAGCAAAATTGTCTGGTGTAGAGTAAATAATGGTAACATTTTAAAAGTTATGCTCTTAGCACACCCTCCCCCAAATATTGTATTCCCTTGCTTCAAAGTCTTACAGAATCTTCTTAGTGGTATAGGTATTTTGTTTGCATATTAATAATTTGAAAATTCTTGAATTATTCTATGTATATTGTTATCTTTTTTCTATTTACCTACAAAATTATTTATCATTTTTCTTTTACTCTATAATGAAATGAATCTTGATCCGTTTAAGAGGACTTGTCAAGTTTGTTATGCCTGAGTACTAAGCCCTTGTTACAGTAAAGTACAATGCATAAAATTATGAATCAAATGCTTATTTTGCTTTTCTGTTGTTATACGAACTAATAAATAGGATTGATTAAAATAATTAATATTTTTGAGTAATATGAAGTGAAGATTGTAGGAATCTCATTGGGTATTTTTTAAATTTAACATCTAGCATTTCAAAACACAAGCTATGTTCCAATACTTTGTTGCATTGACAATCTGTAAATCAGAAATACCTAAGTATTTTGTAGTTTGTTAACATCTTCATGGGTAAGGCAGACCTAAAGTAGAAAGTTGGATCCTGCACAATGAAAATAAAAACAAATCTAAATTCACGAATTTGCCAAATATTTCTGTTTGATCTTGACCTATCTTACTCTTAAATATACATGTAAAATGGTGTAAGGGGAAACTAGTAATAGACTGAGAATAAGAAGACTTGGCTTCCTGCCTGGAATCTACTACTGACTACCAGAGTGATTTTAGCAAGTCACTCAAACTCTCAGGTCTATAGCTGGGTTGTCTATCAAATGAAGAGGTTGGTTAGAGCCATGATTCTTAAATTATTGTCTTATAGAACAGTATTGTTCTAAAAGATAGACTAAGATTTTTTCTGCTTATATTGAAATTGTTTTTTCTTATTTGCAGGAGAAAGTTAATGATTAGGAATTTTGCAATTACTTTGTCTAGAGATGATAAAAACAGCTGTTTCTGCTACCCATATTCTTTTAGCTAGTCTATCTTTTTGTGGTTTTTATGTTAATATGTATTTACTGTGTGTGCCTAGCCTACCTACATGGTTTGATGAAATCAAGCATGCTTTAACACAAGGGCTCTTAAGAAAAAGATGAGGCTTTTTAATGTGGACAAAGAAGGAAATGGTGGTACCATTGTATATCTCCCATTCTCCAGTTTCTGGTCCTACTTGTATGGTCCAGATGTTCTCCCTGGGATGGATGTGTCTTTCAATAGATATTATGTTTATAACTTCTCTCAAATCACGACTCAACTTTTTCTGGGTTCCTATTTACAGTGCCTTTTTCCAAGGAGAAATTAGAAGTTGTTTAATGAACATTCAAAGCCTCATTTGAGGACAAAATGTATACACTGGTGATTAGACTCCTTGACCTGTACTCAGTTTTCATTTAATGCTCCCTTTCCTTGCTTCTGTGTTAGAGAGCCAGGCCACCTCCCTACAGAGCTGTTAAAGTAGAAATAGGCCTCATTTCTCATTGAACAACTTCCATTACTTTTAACTTATTCAAATAAGTGGGCGTTTTGTTACTGCCTACTCATATGACTTATC
Source organism: Varecia variegata (assembly GCA_028533085.1). Lineage (NCBI taxonomy): Eukaryota > Metazoa > Chordata > Mammalia > Primates > Lemuridae > Varecia > Varecia variegata. Next base: position 14,503 of record JAQIFY010000594.1, read on the forward strand.
TTACTTAAGGAAGAAAAATTTATTAATATTTAAGAAAGAAAAAAATTTTCTTCATATCCCACTATTGTTTACAAATTAATCTGAACCTAAACATATTTAGTATGGCTTTTACTTCCCTTTCTTCCAATGTCACACAATGATATTTCTTCAGAAATTTTCCAAACAGTTTGATACCTGATCTCCTTTTCCTTTAATCTCCTGAAGGTGGGGTAGTCACAGAAACTATTTAGAAATTCCCCTTATTCACCTTGTTCAACATTTTAATTTTAATCATTGGTATAATTTCATATACCACAAATATAATATATGATCATTTCTGGTAGGAAAAATATTCATGGTTCATTCAACAGAATTAAATATATCAATATATTATACAGTTCTTCCCCTCTCCCCTCACTTACCAAAAAATCACAGAGATCTTAAAAGAATACCATCACT
>JAQIFY010005940.1:0-10669 GCA_028533085.1 Varecia variegata
GTGTTCCAGGGCGAGGGCACAGCAGATGCAAAGGTCTGGAGGGAGGATGACGCCTGGCATGCTTAGGGAAGAGTATGTCTGCAGCAGGGTGGGGGCGGGGAAGGCAGTAGCGGATGCATGTGGGGTGGGGGGCAGGCTGGGCCAGAACAGGAAAGGGAATGAGAGATAGATGGGGCCTGATCCTGGAGGGGCTAGAATGCTGCTGTCCTAAATAGTTTCAATATCATTCTTTAATGTCCCTGGAATTTTCATTTCTAAATCATTTACTGAGCAGCAAATTTATTCTAATGAGTAATTTTTTTTTTTTTTGCAAACGCAGAAAGGCCCACATTAGAACAGATGTAATGAAGTGATGGTTTGTTTTGACAGAAACAGGCTACAGAAGGTTACATTCCCTCCACTCTGCCTTTGGTTGTCAAGGAGATACATCTAGAAACCTCTTCTTTTGTATCTAAATGTCACTGTGTAGCACTTAGATTTTTCATGTTCTCCCTTTATTATGTTATTGTAAAGATCACCCTGCAGTTTTGCTCAGGAGTTAACAATTTCCTTACCGATGAGTCTATTCATTGCAAACTACCTTTTCTGACATTCTGATTATCTTTCTCCATCCTTCTGCGGTTTCCAGGAGGGGGCTGCACCTGGAAGATAATCATGCATGTCTCTGGAAAGGTCCTGAGGGTCCGACAGGCTGAAAGAGGCAGATTAGTTCTGAGAAGCTGACGGCAAAATGGCAACTTGATGGATCCGACACAGAAAAATATATGGTGCTGGGTTATTTCAACTGCTGGCCAATCAGGGTGGATATTGATACATTCATTGTACAGAGAGGGAAATTGAGACTCAGTAGTGGAGAGACTTAACCCGGTATTTGGTAGCCCTGGAACTAACATCTTCTAGATTTTAGTGTGCTTTCTACATCACTGCATTTTTCCAAAGAGATAAACCAGAAGTGATAGATTTATTGATTCACTCATTCATTCAACAAGCTTTTACACTGAATGCCTTCTGTGAGCCAGGCACTATTCAGGACACAGGGAACACTGAGGTGAATAGACCAGCTCCTCACCTGTTCATGCTTCTCCCTTGCCCAGGCACACATTCCTCTTGGCTGTCAGCTGGACATAGATGCAGAATTCACTATTGATCAGAGTCGGCACTTTAGGTGAAAATCTGCTATCCCTGCCTTAGGCATACATGGTTCAGAGATAGAGAGCACTGAGTCCTAATCAGTTCTCCCTCTGAAAGGAAATTGAGGTTTTTCAGTAAGTTCTAGTCTTAAAGACCTGTGAAAACTGATCTGCAGACTAAGATGGCCACGGATATTGTTAGTCAGGGATCAGCCTCTTCCTAAAGTGTTGTTTCACAAACTTTAACAATTCTGGGGAGTGGAATGTGTTTCTCCCAGCTTATTTAAATCACGTGTTTTGAAGCATTGTCTCTAAGCTATCGTGCACAATTAAGAGTAAGTGATTCATCTTGCTGTCACTTCTTTTCAGCCCAAGGGAGGAAACAGGTTGATTTCTTTGGACTTTGTGCATTGCTCACCCACAGTGGCAACACTTTCCTCTTGCAAAGCGAGGTCTTCAGGGCTCCCAATGTGCATTAACAAATATTTTTAACTGAGGAAAGAATGGAGCTTTGATATCAAAATATCTTTCTGAAAACTGTCAGTAACCAACGTATTTAAAGTGGAGTTATACTATCTGTACTGTTGTCTGCATATCTTAATTTTTCCAGTCTTCCTGGGCTCACCCGAATTAGACAAAGAGGAAATTAATTTAATGTATTATGATGTTTAGATCAAATAAAAATGTGTCAGATACAAATAGCTCACACTACATTATCTGATTTTGTACTCAGTCTTTGCTTTTAAATCTGAAATGTCTGGACATACGTGTTATCAAGAGAGGTTCATCTCCTGTGCTGTGCTGTTTCTCAAGTGGCCCCATTAGTAATTTAATATGGGGCTAATAGGCACCCATTATTCTGGGTTTGGGAAATATCTGAATATTGTCAATCAGGCAAGACTGCTACTTGGGGAAACTGATTTTGGGGGAAGATGACAATTGATTTGCATAAGAACCCAAGGCATTTTGGAAGACAAGGGACCAAGATTCTAAACTGTGCTTTCTGAGGTCTAATCAGGGCAAGCTGCTGAGGAAGGTGGAAGGGCTCCCATTAAACCCAGGGCAAGGAAAGGCTATGAGGTTCCTAAAATAAAGTTAACCATATGGATGGGGACTATGTAGGCTGATGACCTGGGATCAAGACGTTAAAGTTTGCAAGGTAGAGCTGGCTCCTACACAATGCATCATTCAGTTGCTCTTCTGGACTGGCTACCCTGCACAATGGAAAGAATAAAGGGAAGAATTCCTGAGAACGTGGGTATCATCTGAAAGGCCTCTGATCTCAGAGTCCAGGTGTGCAGGCAAGCAATGGGAAGGACCAGCAGAACTAACCCCTGACAGTGACACCGGGTCGAAGACACACAGCCCTGGATCCATAAGACCACTTCTCTTTGAGCTTGGTGTAGAGGAACAGGTCTGAACATTGTTGACCTGCATAAGCTCCAGGGAGATGGGTGGACTAGAGTTGAGGATAACCCAAGATACCACTTCGTGCTAATAAGACATGAGAGTATTTGAGTATTCAAGTAAAAAATAAAGAATATATGTACATATTTGTACTCTGAATTTGTAGGACAGGACCTATTGGTTATAGTGTGTGTGTGTGTGTGTGTGTCAAGGGTTCAGCTGGGATTTTACAGCTCTTTGGGCACCAAATATCTGCATGACAGACTCAGCACCCTTCTAGAATCCCCCTCAGTGGTTGAGATGAGGGCCCCCATCCTCATCATGGAAAAGTCATTGCTGATTGGGAGGGCCCCAGGGAGCTGTAGGGAGCACAGGTAGATACAGAATGGCCATCAGGGTATTTAGGGGAGAAGCGAAGATGAGAGCAGCCTCATTGGAATGGTAGAAGGTGTTACTTTATCTTGATTCTCCAAAGCAATATATGGAAACTGACTATTAAGGATTCTGACTCAAGCTTTGAATTTCTAAATATCATAGAATCTTTCCTTGGAGGAAAGGTTCTCAGGAGCTGATGTCGCAGAGTTCCAGGGCATGAAAGGACCCCTGTTACCGCAGGCCCGGATGCCTCCAGAGACATGGCCTGGCATGCTGGCTCGTGCAGGGAGAAGGCTCTTCAGGTCATGAGGGGACCCATGAGGTGCTGGAGCGCCCCTAGATGGTTTTTGAGGAAGGAAATTATAGCTTTAGGGGGAAAACATCTGAACTTTGTTCAAGGGGGTATAGTCCTGAATGAATAGTTTTTGGGATTTTTGTGTGTTTATTAAAATTTAAAACTTATATGTTAGCTCTTGCCCTAAGGGTTAGGGTTAGGGCAACTCAATTAATTAATTAATTAATTAAATGTAACTCATTTCATCCTCACCACTGTCCTATGGAGCAGGCGCTGATATGACATTCCCATCACTTCCCTCACTCCAGGCTCGCTCTGCTCCCTATCGAGGTCTTTGCCCGGCTGCTCCTGCCCAGACACCCACGGGGCTCACTCCCTCACCTCCCTCTGGTCGTCTCCCCAATGTCTCCTTCTCCGTGAGCCTTCTCTGACTGTCTCATTTAAACTTGACATTCTCTCTCCTCCTTCCCTGCTTGATTTCTCCCCATAGCCTCATTATCTTGTTTATTGTTCATCGTCTGTTTCTCTACCAGGATTCCAAAAGGATTTTCATCTTCTTCTTTTTCACTGCTCTATCCAAGGGACATATGAAAACACCCTGAACAGCTGCTGTCACACAGGCACCTCCAGATGCAGGCAGCAGCACCGAGGCAAGCTTCCCGGGAGCCCCTGCTCTGCCAAGCTTCCCCGCTTTGGGTGCTAGATTGTAGAAGTCCAGAGAGTCCCAGGGCAGAGGGTGGGGCAGATGTGAAGTCGAGGGTAACAACCAGCGATGCTGTACTTGTGTGTCCTGGCTGAATCCCCAGGGCCTAGAATTATGCTTTTCCATAGTAAAGGTTCAATAAATATTGGTTGAATGAAAGAACTTTCATTTTATGGATGAGGAGACTGAGTCACAGAGATACTAGGTAATATGTGCAAAGTCACAGCTAGTAGGTGACAGAGCCAGGCACGAGTTGAGTCCTGGCACCAGTCTGGCCACAGAGCCTGTGCTCTGAACCATTAGGCTCTGCTGTTGCAGGACAGTCCACATGAAAAGATAGAAAGGGAGGAGGCTGCCGTTCCTGTACCTGCCACATCATCCTTACCATGTTCTTAAGGACTTTTGAGGTTCTTAAACTTTTCCTAGGACAAGAGGTAATACATAAAGGAAATAAAATACCTTCCTAAAAAATCTGAAATAAAATTTAAGTCAAGTTTTTGATTTGCCTCTTCCTCCCTTGAGTGTGAGTAGCTTCTGGAGAATCTAGCTATAAAACACAGGAATATGCAACATTAAAATAATTACTTTTTATAGGTAAAAACAATAACTCTATGCTACCAGATATGGCCGGCAGAATAATGGCCTTCCAAAGATGTCCTTGCCCCAGTGACTAGAACCTGTGACTATGTGACCTTCTGTGGCAAAAGGGACTTTGCAGGTGTGATTAAGTTAGGGATCTTGAGATGGGTGATTATCCTGGATTCTCTGGGGGGTGGGGTGCAACCTAGTTATAATTCTAAGGGTGCTTAGGAGGATTAGAGAGATTCAAAGTTGCTGGCTTTGAAGATGAAGGAAGGGGCTGGGAGTCATGGAAAGTAGGTGACCTCTAGAAGCCGGAAAAGGCCAGGAAATGGCTTCTCCCCTAAATTTCCAGCAAGGAATGCAGTCCTGCCTGCACCTTGGTGTTAGCTCGGTGATGTCTGTGCCAGACTTCTCACCTACAGCACTGTGTTGAAGCTGCTAAGTTTGTGATCATTTCTTACAGCAGCAAAAGAAAACTGATGCACCACACTAAGTAAAAGCTAAGTTATCAAAGTGTTAAAAAGACCCAACTTGTTTTTAATTGAATTCATTCAAAATAATTGTATTCATAGAGTACATAGCTATAATTACTTGAACATTTTTAATTGATATGTTTATTGATATCAATAAATCTTTCCAGTCTTTTAAAAGAATGCATGGTTTCCATGATTATCATGTAAGGAAAATCAAATTAAAAAGAAACATTCTGCTAAATTAGTTAATGAATCCGTATATTCTTTATTAAATCAAGCAGCTTATTATTTATATAGAGCAGACTTCATATAAGTGGGAGAAGGTCATTGCCAGATTTTGAGCTCCCAGGGTTCCATGCTTGTGGTTCCCTCCACAAATCTAATCAGCCTCCAACCCTATTATTTTTTCTAGCCCAGTGATTCTGGCATCTGTTCCTTCCTTTTCCTGCTACTAGAGCAGGCTTCATCACCTCACACCCGGACAGATGAAATGGGAATCTAACTGGCCACTTTGGCTCTCACCTGTCCCCCTCTGATTGGTCCTGCACATGCCCTCCAGACTCACCTGTCTAAAAGACCTTCTCTATCACGCTGCCCTCCTGCGAGAACACACTTTCGCCTCTTGTCATTGGGCATAGTAAAGATTCTCAGCCATTGGCAGGACCTGACTAGCGGTGAGAGGGCTGCAAATGACTTGTGTGTATTCAGTTATATACTAGTTAAAGTCTGCAGATTACTTATGTTTTTTAAAAACTATTTTAGGTAGATCAATTCATTTATATTCATTTATGTTCATTGCACAAATATTTATTAAGCATTTATTAGGTGCTCAGCACTGTACTAGGTACTGGGAACACAAGGGTGAATGAGAGAAATAAGATCACATAACAGTGTGAGGAGACAGATCGTGTTCAAGAAATAAACAAGAAATATCCAGTAGTGTTAAATGCTATCCCCAAAATAATCAGACCAGGAGAAGTAATAGAATGACTGGGAGGCTGCTTTGGACTCGGTGATTGGAGAGAGTTGTGGGAGAAGGTGGCGTTTGAGTCGGCATCTGTGAAGATCTGGGGAAGAGGCTCCAGGAAGAGAGAACAGGTGCAGGAGGTCTCAGGTGGCTGTGATCTTGGAGTCTGCAAGAACAGAGGGGACAGTGTGGCCGGAGGGTGGTACATAAGCGGCCAGGATAGCACTGGTTGGATCTTCTAGGTCTCAGAAACAGAATACTCAGTCTCAATTTTCCTTGCAGGGTGATAGAAAGCTCCTAGAGGCTTAAATCAGGGAATTAACGTACACTAATGTTTGGTTTTAAAAGCTCACTTTGGCTTCTGTAGGGGGAATGGATTATTGTGGAGGCCAGGTAGGAGGCCATTGCTATGATCGAGGCAAGAAGAGATGATGGTGGCTTGGACTAGGGTGGTGATGGTGGTGAGAGTGTACGGACAGATCCAGAATGTGTTTTGGGTTTTTCACTGATAAGACGTGCTGATGGGTCGGCTGTGTAGCATCAGGCAAAGGAAGTGACTTCTGGTGTTTCGGCTTGATCCAGTGGGTGGCTGGTGATACTATTTATTAAGACGAGAAGACTCAAAATTTTCATTATGAACATTTAGTACTATAATGTGCTTTCTTGGTTTATGAGGCATGCAGGGCAATTTGTCCTTGCACAAAATGGCACACAGCCTCTATGCTTTATGAGCGTTGTTTCTATTTTTAAAATAATTTTATAGGGCCTCCCTTTTTAGAAAGGATTTCTACCACTAGAAGTTTCCCCTTCTCCCCAAATTTGTCACGGGCTACTAAACCAAATACAAATGCTCATTAAAATTGTATGTCAAATAAGAGTAAACATGAGCTGAATGAAGGGATGAAAAATTTCCTGTGAGTAAAAGATATGCATTTTGTTTTGTGGGCTTTATGACAAAGTTGCTCCGAAGTCCTTTTCGTTTACTCACTTCGTGAAAGAGACTACTGAATAAATGATCTCTCGATACATGAGGTACTACACGTCAGTCTGCCTTTCCCAGAGTTCTCTCTACTCACGACTGAGCCAGTTTGATCTCTGCCAGTAGGTTTAGCTCAAACTTTATCCTGTCGTACTTGCTGCTAGTTAAAATCTGATTATTTGTCCCAGTTTTAGTTACTGTGTCTCTACCCTGTTATGATCACTTGGTTTCCCAAGTGTACCTTGTTTCTGTGTCAATACCTTTGCCTTGTTGCCCTGAGTGCCTGCCTTGATAACTCAGTCTATGTAGAATTATAACTCTGTAATTCTCCTTTTCAATCCTTAATCATGTTGGGGCAGGCATTTTATTTCTGAACCAAAGCCTGGAAACAGAGACTCTACTACTATTACTGCTAGTACTACTAGTAATAGGACTACTCAGAAACCCAGCTAGCATTGGCTGAGCATTTATTATGTGCTGAGTGTTGTGATAAATATATGATACACATGACCACACACTTAATTCTGACAGCTATTCAGTGAGATAGGCTTTATCATGCAATTTTTAAAATTATGCAACTGAAGCACAGAGAGGATAGGTACCAATCCCTAGATCACAAAGCTAATTAGTGGGTGATGGAGTGAGGATAAGAACTCAGGGTGCCTGAAAAGTCCCTGCTTTTCATCATGATCCTGTGGCACCTGCTATAAACTGATACACAAACCTGCAGCGCCTGACTTGCTCAATCTGGGAATAATTTCCCTTCCTATGCCCCTTAGTGAATGTCCCTGCATGATGGGCCCAGCTCCATGCCCCTTGACTGTCACGTGCCCATTTCATTAGATATGCTGGATGGCCAGACGCTATTCTAGGGAACAATTCATATTTTCATGTGGCTTTAAACTTTATACATAGTAAGACAGTAGTTCATAACTGAAGAATACACTGGTTAGCCAGCCTCTAAATTAGGTGTCATTGTGCCTATTTTAGAAATAAAATATAGGTATAGAGCTTATAATTTGTTCAAGATCACATAGCCATTTTATGGTGGGCCCTGGATTTCAGCTCATATCTGGTTGATTTCAGAGTATACTCTTAATTAATTTCTGGGAACTGTTTTCCAAATGACTCTAGCTTTGGGGCTAACAGGCTACCTATTTTACATGCAACATTCTGTTTCTATTTTACTTCCCTGTAAATAAATGTCCCCTATGAGTTTTTACGGTAATAGAAATTTTTAAATGCATTTTTCATCCTCTTGTCCACTCCCTTGAAACACTAAAATTGATAAATTGTTTTTGTTCATCTCATTTTAGAACACAGTTGATCTTTTTCTTATTTTGGATTTGCACTTTTGAATGCTTGTTTTGTCTGATTCATGCCTTGAGGTATTTTTTAATCTGAATATATTACTGTCTTAGAAAAACGGGCTTTTTGAGTAATGCAATTTCTATGATAAAATTGCTTGATTATTCTGAAATAAACACAATATATCATGTTAATGCAGCGTTGAACAATTTAACCACACAAATGCTCAAAACTAAGAGAAAAAAGTTGTAAAGGCTAATTTCATGGAAAACTTGAAATAATTTAATTTTCTTAAAAGTATTTTAGGAACACTCATTAGTCTTTTTAAATATTCTATCAAAAAAGGGTTTCTTGGTAAAATAGTTGAGAAATGTTCTACATTTTATCTCCTATTAAAGATTCAGAAAAATAAAATTTGCTAATTAAAGGCTCTGAGAAGTCCTACAGTAAAAAATCTGATCCTTAATTAATTTTTCATGTTTGCCATCTGTTGTTTTTGTCTGCCCAGTGTGTGTTCTCTTTTCTGGGAAGAGCACCCTAATTTTGTTCTGGGAAATTATTCTTCTTGATGGGATACAGTGCTGTTAATCAAGGGCTCTTGCCCTGCCCTGGCCAAGCTGTGGGCACATGGCCCAAGACAGACCAATCAGATGTTTTCTCTCTGGAATTTGTATCTTGGGTGGAGCAATGCAGTGATTCAATATTGTTGAAACTCATTTATCCCAGTTGTGGTGCCCTGCTCCCTAGATCTTTTGAGCTACTCTCATTCTTGTGCTTTTAACATGCTGGCTATCCAAATTTCCCTTGTATGATTGCATAGGTTGTGTACTGCATCAGAGCACCATATCTAAGAAAAGGAAGGCATTCACGTCATAGATCTATTTTAACTCCTATGAGAATGGGAGTAGATCATGTAGAGTCTGGGACTTCCAGCTACATCTGGAAAGAGTAGAGGAGAGCTCCTGATGAAGTAAGCCTACACCAGCATCCAGGAATATGCATTCACTTTGGAGACCTGTGTGCACACTGTTGATGCCCGCATATGCCAACCTGATCCTGTCCCTACGCAACTCTGGGTATTCCTGAGGTTGCCTCTCTTATCCTTCCACTGCTCTTAGATGCTCTCAGAAACCCATGTAGACACAGTCTTCTTACCTGGGAGCATTACTCTCCTTTTATCCATTCACTCCTTTGCCCTCCCCTTCTCTTCTCCTTCCTTTACAGGTGAGGTAGCTATCTGCCTGGTGTCTTCTACTTTTCCTGGGTGCCCTGAGTATGGTGCTTAGTTATGCAATAACATACTAGCTTAATCTTTTATTTGAGGAAGGAGCATCCTTTTATATTTGTACTAGTGGCAGTTCTGTCTTCTGAGCTGCCTTGTATTCTTCTAAAATGCTTCAGCTAGTCACAGTCAGGTGTGGCTGCTCATACTCAAACCTTAGGTGATAACATCCCTTTCATCATTTATTTATTTATTTATTTAGAGACAGAGTCTCACTCTGTCATCCATGCTGGAGTATAGTGGCATGATCATAGCTCACTGAAACCTCAAACTCTTGGGCTTAACAAATTCTCCATCTCAGCCTCCCGAGTAGCTGGGACTACAGGCATGCACCACCATGCCCTGCTAATTTTTAAATTTTTTTGTAGAGATGAGGGTCTTGCTATGTTGCTCAGACTGGTATCCAACTCCTGTCCTTACACGATCCTCTTCCCTTGGCCTCCCAAACTGCTAGGATTACAGGCATGAGCCATTGTGCCCAGCCTCTGTCATCTTTTAATACTACTCTAGTTCATCAAAACCTTTGGAAACCCTGGGCCAGTGGAAATAGCACGGGACTAGGGAGAAAGAAACCTGATTTTGGTGATGAGAAACCCGAAGCCCATTAAAGTGACTTGGAGGTGGCACTTCCAGTAATTCAGAGTAAAGAAGATGACAAATTCTCTCTCCCAAAAACAACTGGAGAAAATTGTCCAAACCAACCACTTCGGTGTTCTGGAAACTGGCAAAGGTAAACAACAAACTGGGAAAAGTTTATCATGAAACCCCTATGAACTGTGGGTGAGAACAATGGGCGTCTGTGCTTTTCCTGCCTGGGGCTGCCTCATACCCTTGCCTCAGATCTGTTGGCACAACAGTGTTACCAGGGTGGGTCTGCTTGTGAAATCCAGCAGCTTTGCTGCCAGAAGGGGCTGGCTTGATTTGAGGTGGAGGACGCTGTCAGTAAAATTAGAAAACTCATTAGGAAACACACAGGAAGAGCCCATAGCCTTTGTAGCCTGGGGTTGTGGCCAGAAATTCAACAGCTTGACCTTGGGAATTAGATAAGCACTTGACATATCACTGACTGAGAGGATGTGCATGCACAAGAAGTCCCGGTGGGCCCTAGTACAAAGTAAAAACTGGGGCAGACTTGAAACCTACCTGAATTTTTTTTTTTTTTTTTTTT
>JAQIFY010005941.1:0-10669 GCA_028533085.1 Varecia variegata
GAGCTCAAACAATCTGCCCGCCTCGGCCTCCCAAGTGCTAGGATTACAGGTGTGAGCCACCTCGCCCGGCCTGGATTGTTTTTCAAAATAACTGTAAAGCACCATGAGAAATAAGAGAAATGTTAACATCAACAGGATATTTGATATTACAGAAATGTTGCGTAGGTTTTGGTTGGTAAGTCTCTATCCATTGCTGCAGTACTTATGGATGAAATAGGTCTGGGATTAGCTTTAAAATAATCCAGGAAATGGAGAGGGTGTTCACAGGTAAAGTAAGAGTGGCCACAAACTGATAATTGTTGAAGCTGGGCTAGGGGCTCAAGGGCATTTATTACACCAGGACTATTTTATTTGAAAAATTTCATCATAAAACAGTCTTCAAAAAATAAAATCCCACCCCCAGCAGTCAAAAACAAACAAACAAAAGGATAGTACAACTCACCTCAACATGAGGGATTTTCTGCTGCTTTGAGGGGGAGCCCGAAGTGAGGCTCTAGTGCATCCACAATCACCTTGGGGAAGCGACAGGGTAAAAAGATACTTTCAAGTCAAATTCGAAAGAGCATTTCCCATTTTCCTCCTCTAGCCTTAAATCTAGAGAGGAGAGTGGAAGCAAAGCCTCATGGGCAAAAACAGGCGGTAGCCAAAACACCTGGGTTGGAATCCTGGCTCCTTCATTACTAGCTGTGACTTCAAGCAAGCTATTTCACCTTTCAGAACCTATTTTCCTGTCCTCAAGGCATTTTCAGGGTTAAACAAGACATTTGTTACCTGTTTAGAACAGTGCCTGGCCTAAGATTAAAAACAATTAATATATAAATAATTTTTTAAAATTCCTGTGAGTGATTTAATACTCTTGCTAGGCTGGAGCTAAAGTTTTAAAAACAGAAGAGGATGTCAGGGCAGAACAAAGGAATATAATGGAAGCGTGCAACCTGCTCTTCACCCCATTACCATGGTGTCACTGAGGTTGGGAGTCCCTGACTTCCAGATTTAATTCAGATTCTAATTAAAGGCATAAATTTGAGCTGTAAAAATCGGAGAAATCCAGGAATAAAGCTACGATGGTCTCAGCAAGTTAAAACCAAAGACAAGCCTAAGAGACTCTGGTCGGTGCCCAAACCCTATTAAAAAGGATGCTTAAGTGCAACCCTCATGACCTTTAAATGGCAGGAACTGGTAAGTAGACTGAACCACAGACCTAGAGTGCAGGCAGTCCAAGCATCTGAGGTTCCAATTCCTAAATAGATGAGCTGTAGGATTCTGCAGTTGCCAAAGCTTGTCTCTGGTAAAGTTAATTAATTAGGGTTCAATTCACAGTCACCAGGGAGACTTCAAGAATTCTACAGAAACCATTAAAATCCAGGTGTTGTAACTGAGAACATAATGGAAGGGCAATTAAAAGTAGCCAGGAGTAATGTAGGGCAGATTAACAGTGAGTAAACTCTGGAATGGTTAGAGATTTATTGTCAAGAGACAAGTCAAACAGAATGAAAATATTGATAGCAAGTGGCTATAGAAATCATATTGATGGTGAGGTAGTTATCTAAGAAATGAACATGAAATATAACAAGTGGTCCTTATACTGATAATTACAAAACTATAAAAGGTGTACATACGGCCAGGTGTGGTGGCGTACGCTTGTAAATCCTAGCACTTTGGGAGGCTGAGGCAGGTGGATCACTTGAGGTTACGAGTTAGTTCGACAACAAGCCTGAGCAAGAGTGAGACCCCATCTCTACAAACAATACAAAAAAATTAGCTGGGTGTGGTGGCACAAGCCTGCAGTTCCAGTTACTCGGGAGGCTGAAGCAGGAGGATCACTTGAACCCAGGAGTTGGAGGTTGCAGTGAGCTACGATGACGCCACGGCACTCTAGCCTGGGCAACAAAGTGAGACCGTGTCTCCAACAACAGAATTTAGTATTTTAGTTTACGGGTCTTTTCCCAACTTCAGTAGCCATTTCCCTTCATTTAACAGTATCCAAAAATTTAGAAATATGGTAATCCTTTTGGGGTAAGAATGCAATTTAAGGGATTTCCTACATAAACTAGCCCTGTGATTGTTTTCTAGCTCCCTATGAGGGAAGTAATTTCTCTCTTATTCTGACATAACCCAGTGGCTCCCAAATTTTGTAGCACATTAGAATTACCTGTGGAACTTAAAGAAAAATCCCTCTGCTCAAGTCACACCCCATACCAATTAAATCAGAATGTCTGGGGGTGGGAATCAGGCATCAGTATTTTTTTTAAGATCCCTAGATTATTCCAAAATGCAGTTTAAGAACCATAGATGTAATCTTGCAGAGTTGCCCCATTTTTTATTCCCCTCCCTCCCCCAATTTTATTGAAATGTGTCAAGAGTACAGGGGCAGCAGAAATGTATGAATAGGAAAAAAAAATCACATGTACAATAATTTTTAAAAAGTGAAGGTTAATCTGGGGAGATATCAGTTCCCCTCTCCCTCCCCCCACAGACTTCCATGAGATAAAAACTTCAGCTGCAGTATTTTTTAGAGAATGATATACTGTCTGAACTCCAAAGTTAAAAAGAGAAACAAAGTCTCTGTCCTTAGGCAATGTTTCAAATTTCCATATGCTAACATTCAAAACAATCAATAGTTTATTTTGTACATCTTGCCTCCCCCAAAAAAATATAAAATTGAAATTTGAGTTCTCTGGAAAAAAGATAAAAAGAGATGGTACAGAAAATTATTACTAGCAACTATGTCATAGCAAGGTAAGAAAAGGTAAAATATACTAAGATTTTAACTTCGTATATTTAACAGTCAAAAACTGAACTCAGTTGATGGACTGAAGACTGTTTTAAAGCTGACAACTTAAGTTCCATCTTCTGTGTTACTACATTCAATTACTATTTAGAATTCCAGTTCCCACTTGGGCTGCAATTCCAAAACGCTTGAACTACCTTCATGATTACTTTCATGTATATCCTAAATCCCTGATGTGGACACAATTCCTCTTATTTAGATAATACAAATATGATTATTTAAAGCAATTACTTCTTATTCAATATATCTTTCATAATATTCTTTATTTCAAGGCCAAGAAGCAATTCATAATTTACTTGCATTCTGCATGCCCCATTAATACCTACTTATTGTAGATGGTGATGAAAAACCATCTGCGGTCTCAGAACTAATTATTAACACTAGAATACCTGTTTGTAAGAGTCCCTCATTCTGGCCAGGTGGGGTGGCTCACGCCTGTAATCCTACCACTCTGGGAGGCCAAGGTGGGAGGATCCCTTGAGCTCAGGAGTTTGAGACCAGCCTGAGCAAGAGCAAGACTCCATCTCTACAAAAAAATGGAAAAATTAGCCAGGCATGGTGGCAAGCAACTGTAGTCCCAGCTACTCAGGAGGCTGAGGCAGCACGATCGCTTGAGCTCAGGAGTTTGAGGTTGCAGGGAGCTGATGCCACTGCACTGGGCAACAGAGCAAGACTCTGTCTTATTAAAAAACAAAACAAAACAAAAACTCTCATTCCTTTGTTCTCCTCCTGATCTCTGATTATTCCTATTAATTTATTTCCACTCCTTACATACAGATTCTGAACAACTCTGCGTTCCTTTTTTAGTCACCACACCTATGGTCTGACCTCTCTCAATTCTAATTCCACACTCCCAACCTCCTGACATCTCCACCTATTCTACCCCAAACCAATTTCACATTCTAATAGAGGGAGATAAAAAAGTAAAATGTTTAGTGTGCCAATAGAGTAATTACTACAGAGGAGTCTTTTCTAACAAATGGTTCGGGGCAAGTAGATATCCACATGCAGAATGAAGCTGGACCCCTAACTCACATATACAAAAATTAACTCAAAATGGATTAAAGACCTAAATGAAAGAGCTAAAACTATAAAGCTTAGAAGAAAATAAGCACATATCTTTGTGACCTTGGGTTAGGCGATAGTTTCTTAGATATGACATTCAAAGGATAAGCGACTAAAGCAAAAATAAATTGGACTTCATCAAAATTGAATTAAAAAAAAACGGTCTTGTTGTCACTGAGGCTGGAGTGCAGTGGCACAATCATAGCTCACTGTAACCTCAAACTTCTGGCCTCAAGTGATCCTCCCACCTCTGCCTCACTGCAGCTTCGAACTCCTGGGCTCAAGCAATCCTCCTGCCTCAGCCTCCCAAGCAGCTGGGACTACACATGCATGCCACTATACTGGGCTAATTTTTAAAAATTAAAAACATTTTTATAGACAGGGTCTTGCTATATTGCCCAGGCTGGTCTGGAACTCCTGTTCTCAAGCCATCCTCCTGTTTCACAGCCTCACTAGTAAATTGGGTTATAGGCAAAAGCCACGATGCCCTGCTCAAAATCGACAATTTTGTGTTTCAAAAGACACTACACTAAGAAAAGGAAAAAAAATGGGAGAAAATATTTGCAGTTCACATCTGATAAGGGACTAATACACAGAATAAAGAACTCACAATTCAATAGTAAAACACAATTTAAAACTTGACAGAAGATTTGCATAGACATTTTTCCAAAGATATACAAATGACACTAAGCACGTAAAAAATACAAACCAAAGCCACAATAAGATGCTACTTCACACCCACTAGGAAAACTATAATCAAAGAGTCTGAAATAAGTAAGAGAAATTGCCAGTGGGAATAATATGTAGTGAAGACACTTTCAAAGTCGGGCAGTTCCTCAAAAGTTACCGTATGACCCAGCAATTTCACCCCTAGGTACACAGCCAGAGAACTGAAAACATGTGGACACAAAAACCTGTACATGAAAGTTTACAGCAACATTATTCATAATGACAAACTGAAAAAACCCAAATGTCCAACTGATGCATGTATAAATTAAATACAGCACATTTTTTTTTTTTTTTGCTAGCTCCCTCCCTCCCTGACAACTATTGTTTAGCAATGAAAAGGAATGAAGTATTGATACAGGCCACAACATGGATGAGCCTCAAATACATGCTAAGGAAAAAAAGCCAGTCACAGAAGACCCTGTTTAAATAAAATTTCCAGAGTAATATACAGAGACAAAAAATAGAATACTGGTGGCTTAAGGCTGGGGGATGTGGGGGGAAGTCAAAAAAATGACTAATAGGTACAGGATTTCTTTTTGAGGTGATGAAAATGTTCAGGAATCAAGAGTGGTGATGGCTGTATAACTTTGGAGATATACTAAAAACTTATGCTGTACACTCTAAAAAGGTGACTTTTATTTTTAAAAAAAAGTTTAAAAAAACTATGGAGGAAATTAGATGAGGGAAGATAGGGAGTGTAAGTTTCTATGTGTATATTCTACTATAAATAGTTCTATAAAAAAAAAAACACTTCAAGCACAAAGAATATTCAAATAGTAAATTGTGAACATTAAACATTTAAACTCCATTACCAAAAGTGACTTGAAGTATACTTTCACTAGTTTAGAAATGAAGCGACTATAATCCAAACTAAATCCTTAAATTTAAAATTACTGCTCTTTTGGGAAATGTGTAAGTTTCTGAAGGGACAAAGCCCCAAAACTTGTCTAAAAATAAAACTTAAATTGCCTTGCCATAGTTTAAGGTAATAAAATTTAATACAGCAACTAAAACAAAAGTATATTTCAATGATGAAGAATGTTTATCACCGTTTTGCAGCCACTTTTCCCCCAACATTCCAAGTGCCCTGCACACATTTCTTAAACACAAAGTACATTCCTGAGTTGAGGGCATCATCATCTTCCCACAGCAAGAGGCATGACATCAACTCATCATGTACAAAGATAAAAGGTTTAATAAAAGCCATTAAACTCCAAAATCCATATATTTACTTTTTATTGAATTTGTTAATGTTACAGAGTTCTTGCACTGCCAAACCATGCCTGAGAAGTCAAAGAAAGAAATGGTACAATGGACAGCCTCATCCACCCATCATACAGTATATTAAAACTTGATTCATGTACATTTTGATATTTTCACAATCTTTTAAAAAGTTGTAACAAGAGTTGGAATTTAAATCTGCTGCAGGTCTTCAGATTTCTAGTACAGTATGCCATTAAATAACACCTCCATATATTCACCTCAGTTCATGCCTTGATAACATAACCCCAATAAAATTTTGCTGGAAAAAAAAGCATATTTTTCAGGGAAAACATGTGGCTCAAGGTCCAAGAGATTATTTACTAAGGTTTTTGGTTCCCAAATGAAGTCTTCAGTTTAACCAAGAATCCCGTTTCTTGTTTAATCATCCAACCTCCCATTGGCTGGCTCAGTAACTTCCACCCAAATACATCAAGAGGCAGGCATCCTGCCCACCATCTCAAATAATGCCAACCTTATTGCAAAAATGTGGCTGGCAGGTCCTGTCAGGAGATACTATAACCTCCTAGAAGTCAATTCCTGCACTGACATGTTCATCAAGATGGAACTGCTACAGGAAAATACCCCCACATCGGGCTAGTTTCACTCACCCATTTGCTTCACTCTTGCCAGTAGTAAGTCTGCAACTCCTGCATTTGGCAAAGGGATTTATGATAGAGAAACCCAGACTGCATCAAGTGGTCACATACCACTCTGAAATATTTCTGTTGAACCAAGAGAGAACTAAGAAACTGCCAGACTAACTCATTAGGTAGAAAGAAACTTTTCTATGTAATCCTGGGTAGCTTCAAGTCCCTTTTTAAGACTAAAAACTACTCGACAGTTAAACTGTAATTATTAAAAATGAAGTGCTACATCACCTGTCTTTTACCCTGACTCCAAATGAACAACATAAAGACACACCAAAAGGTTGATGAGAGAGCTAGCTGGGACAATCGTTGCATATACAGAACTTCCAATACCTTAAATTTGGGCACAAGTATATATGGAATTCTTAAAGATCATGCATGATCCCTTTAACTTATATGGGTTTTAGCTGAGGTTTTTGCTTACATTGCTTTGAATTTGTAAGGACAGGTCAGTGAATCCCTTAGCCTGAGCAGAAACCACACTCTTTCCACTGCAGTTTACTACACATCTTAGACCTGATTAGAGGAGGCTTTAGCAGCACCTGAAGTAGAGCCTCTGGCATCCACTGCCCTTTACATCAAAGGCT
Organism: Varecia variegata; assembly: GCA_028533085.1. Lineage (NCBI taxonomy): Eukaryota > Metazoa > Chordata > Mammalia > Primates > Lemuridae > Varecia > Varecia variegata. The sequence continues at coordinate 7,083 of JAQIFY010005941.1, forward strand.
ATTTGGTTCTACTCTCGGGATTGGCAAATTCACAAGACATTTCACAATTCTAATGCATACTTCAGGTTACTTACTTAACCAAGCAATATGCTCTGTCAAAGAACTTATTTCAAGTCAAAGCAAAAAAGGCCTTAATGTGGAACAAAGAAAAAGCACTATCCAAATAAAAAATTACTAAGAGAAACAAGATTATTCTCTCCCCCACCCCCTTCCCCACTTGGAGGACCAAAGTTTGGTGGAATTTAATTTGTGGTTACCTCAGAACACAACTAAAAGTTTAAATTACAAATCACAGCCCTACACAGATGATCTGAATACATCAGTTCTTTTGAGATCAGCGTGTTCCAGGAAGTCTAATATAGCCACAGCCTACTAGAGAGTATTCCTTAAGGGTGGGGCACAGGACAGGTTAATTAAGGTCACTTAAATCTTCATCTTTTACAGCAGATCAGAACCCAGATGGCTGACTTTCTGCAGGATTTCTGACAGGAATCCAGTAGAGCTGGTTTCAAGGTTCACGTCGACAATTAATAGCTGTAAATCTTCTTATCCAGAAGTTGTGATCCACAAGAAGTCCACAATGAGTGCAGCAAATCTGAGGTAGTCAACCCTTATGAAGGCTCAGTATCTGAACATAAAAAGATTTTGAAATGACCACTGGCTGCAGGTTTTGGTTTTTTGTTTTTGCAGAGTAATTATGAAAGAACACTGTGGAATCTAGTTCACATATTTATATAACAATGAAAATTCCTCTAAATCCAATATACATAAAGAGCAGCTGTGACACTTTAAACTTCCATAGTGCAATAGGGCCAGTCACTTAAATCAAGTGGTCTGCATCGGTTGCTGTAGATCCAGCTGAGATCAGATGATGAATGGCTGGCTGTTCATGGTGGTTAGCTGTGGTCTAGATACCTTAGAAGGGTTAGCAAAGACCATTCCTTAATTGTACTGTGTGTGGCTGCTTTTCTGATTTTCAAGCACAGCATACTGGTTGTCTAGCTGAAGTTTAAGTGCCTGGTTTTTGGAAACCTCATCCCTACCTCTATTTTTGTGTCTTACTACTTCAAAGCTCTTCTCCATTTCTTTATCCCTAAGGGAAAAGAAATGTAATCATTAAATATTTCTTCTTCACTAGGGTTTTTGAAAATATTCTTCCTTGAATTTAAAAAAAAAATTAATCCACCACTTGGAAGAATCTTGGGGAGGGACAGGAGGGGAGAACTGGTATATAAAATCCTTACCAAACCATTTTTAAGGCTTTGATTGAACAGAAAACACAAAACATCGTACTGAAGTTCCATGGTCCTATTTTCTACTGAATAGTTTTTAACTGTGACCCTATTTCAGGACCACCTTGAAGACAACTGTTCAGTTAAAAGCTGTGTAATGGCATTCTTCCTAAGACTCACTTTTTACTTTCAGCAAATAGATAATACATCTCTTTCTTTATGTATAAGTAAAGGTAACAATTTTCTCATTCAAGTAAGTTCTACTCATTATTCAGTAATTTTTCCTCACTTATATTTTATGGGAGTGGACCTGATTAGATCAGGTAAAGAAAGATGAGTGTGGTGAGTCACTCCCCTCCCAGACGTAGGTCCCTTATACATTTTGTAGGACAGAGCAGAGGAGTAAGTCCAAGTGGAGGTCTGAATTCAAGCCAGCTGTGCTTTCAAAGTGGTGAAAAGGCTGAGATTAACTCTAAAGGCCACCCCAAAAAAAACATTTCCATCTGATGTCATTTACATTTCTTCCCATTTTATTTACTTTTTAAAATTCATGTCCCTAAATAAGATGTAGATGTGCCATATGTGGTCATTTAACTCCAGGTAGCATTCATTTTAAGTACCTGCTGAAATAAGATTATTTTAATATTAGATTTATAAATGCCAACATCTTTCATCTATTCACAATAACTGGGAATACAATGAAATATCACTTTTACATTTCTAGTTTCTGTATTTTAAGGAGCAGCAGCCACTACCAAAGTACTTGCAAAGAATTTTAACTAAATAAGACTTGTCATTGCTACAAAACAACATGAACTGGGGACAGGAGCAACTTTTGCAGACACCAGACAAAGTCTACAGTGCTCGTTCCCCTCACCCGTTCCAGGGCTTTTATCAATACCTCTCTCCTCCCTCCAGGGCACACCTTAAGTCCCATGCTAGTTCTCAGCTGCCTGTCAGCTGCAGCCTGGGCTTTGCCAATTAGGAGTAATCCCCCTCACGTAGGATTTTATATCCCTTTTGCCCACACCTTGGCCAATGAATAGAGGTCCCAAATAAAATGCAATCATAGTACTTACTTCCGGCTTTCTACATGCTTGGCAGTTGACTGAAGGGATGGGAACTGTGTATCGCTGTATATTTCTGGTGGTCCTTGTGGTGTTTTTCTTGTTGTAGTTAACCTGGCCCCAGGAGGCCTATACACACCACTAGTCATTGCCGGTTCTGGGGTTTCTGTAACTAATATTTTGTAACAGTTTAGACAAACTATTCAAATGCTGGGCATTTAAAATAAGCTATTCTTGTATTCTCGATCATCTAGCAATTACAGAAAAAGCCAATACCTGATATAAGGGTCTCTGGGTCAAATAACAAAAGGAAAGTTTTTAGAGAAAATGTCCCAAACTAAAAACTCCTAAGGTAAACACTCCTAAGGTAGTGTTCTAACCCCTCCTCCACGAACATTGTTAATAATCTATGTGAATGAGTACTATAAGCCTCGGTATTGGAAGTGGGAAGGAGCCTGCTGGAACTGGACAACAGGGCTCATCAGGGGCTGCCTTTCAGAATGTGACCATGTTAGTCCTCAGTTTACTTATCAGTAAATATGGATAATGATAATGACTTCTTTACCTGGCTGGTTGGTTAAATAAGATGCCATGTGTAAAGAACTTATTTAATAAAATGCCTGTGGAATTGAGATTTTTTTTTAAGTAGTTAAATTTTTTTTTTTTTTTTTTTAAAGATAAGGTCTTGCTGTCACTCAGGCTAGAGTGCAGTTGCATGATCATAGCTCACTGCAGCCTCAAACTTTAGGCTCAAGCTGATCCTCCTGTTTTGGCCTCCTAGGTAGCTACATAAGTACAAGTGTGTGCCACTGCACTTGACCAATTTATTTTTTGGAGAGATGGAGTCTCACTATGTTGCCCAGGCTGGTCTCAAACTCCTGGCCTCAAGCTATCCTCCTTCCAAAGAGTTGGGATTACATGCATGAGCCACCGTGCCGACCTTTATTAATATTCTAAAGATGATAAAAAATAAAAATAAATGACTAGATATCCTTATTTCACTGTCTTCCACATCATTAATGGATTCTATGACTCTCTATTTACTTAGAAAATATGGATAAAACAGGAAAAAAAAATGAAGCAGCCCAGCAGCCCAAAGTCTTCCCTTGTGGCTAACATTTTGGGCACACAGCCCCCTTCCAGCTTTTTCCTATCTTTCTTTTTTCTGTTCTCAATATAGATTCAAATAGTGTTATATACATGTTTTCTACTTATCAAATATGTCATTTCAAATAAACATCTATATAAACATTTGCCAGCTGAAATATAAGACAGCCATTTCAATACT
>JAQIFY010005942.1:0-10669 GCA_028533085.1 Varecia variegata
CCTCAGCCTCCCGGGTAGCTGGGACTACAGGCATGTGCCACCATGCCCGGCTAATTTTTTCTATATATATTTTAGTTGGCCAGATAATTTCTTTCTATTTTTAGTAGAGACGGGGTCTCGCTCTTGCTCAGGCTGGTCTCGAACTCCTGACCTCGAGCGATCCACCCGCCTCGGCCTCCCAGAGTGCTAGGATTACAGGTGTGAGCCACCGTGCCTGGCCGATACATTTTTTTGTTGTGTCTCTCAAGTCTTCTTCAACCATTAAGTTCATCCTCCCTGTTTTGCTTCTTTGGAATTTCTTTTTTGAAGAAACATGAGACCATAACATGTTCATTTCTGTATCCCTGGTGCCTAGTGCAGCAGCTAGAAAAGAATCAGAATTTAATGTTGGGTGAATGGATGAATGAGTGAGTGAAGGACCACAGCGTCATCATCCTGGCTCAGTGCTTGAATGGGCTCTGCGCTTCTCAACTGCCTTTGCTTGTTGTATCTCTCTTCATAGATCCCTCAGTCTCCTGGTCTGCAAAGTGGAGCTGCTAATATCTGCCTTCTGCTCCAATTCCTGGGGAGGTTGTGACAAAGGCTGAGATTTTAAAAATAAAGCCTAAAACAGCTTTGAGCAATTGGTGCTATAAATACCAGAGGAGGAATTCTATTATTAAATGTCCTTTGTTCATCGAAGCTTTAGGCAGAATGTTAAGGTAGAGAAGTAGAGCCCCTTTTGTTTTTCCTCCCCGTACTGCTTCCATGAATGTGGTGACTGGAACAGGCAGGGCAAGGAGCACACCCTGGGGCTGGGAGTCCTGGGATCCCTTTGACAAGTCAGCCCAGCTCTGGCCGGAGCCCGCCTGCAATATCCTATTCCATCCCGGCAAAAATAGAATAGCCAGGAGAATGCGAGGACTGAGACAACTGTTCCTGTTTTCAAAAGCGTCGGAAGGATGTAGCTACAGGTGGGGGTGAATATCTGCCCCTCAGAGCAAAGCCCAGCCAGGAAGCTGCTAGGCCAGGCATGGTGGGGAGCTGAGATTTGGGCTGGACTCCTGACTGCATCTGTGGCCCTGGTAACAATGGAAAACTTCTTGCCTGGAAATTCTGTACGTGTTTATGAGTCAATTAGTTTTCATTCCAAACAAAGAGATCAGAGAGCTCTGATGAGTGGCCAGGAACTGCTACAGAGAAGCCAATAGCCAGTTAAGTCAAGTTTCAGCCTTCCCTGGTCTAGAGAAAATACCATTCTGAAGCCAGTAGTCACGTGGTGTGGCTCTTGCACATTTAAGCAGTGAGGAAATAAAAGGGGGCCCCCGCTCTGGGGCATCTTTCCCCTAACCTGCACTGCCACAAGGGCTCTGCAGAAGGCTGTATTCAATATTTTCCCTCCTACTTACCACCCCACCCCCCACACACTCATACACACATTCCACATGGTGGCACTTGTTGAGGCCAGTACCTCTAGTCTATAACATACTGGGCATGCACGCAGGGTGTGTACCATGGGAATTACAAAAATGACAACAGAACACAGGAGTTTGCAAAATGAGCAAATCACTAGGAATTTTTAAAATACATTTAAAAGTAATGAGGACCTAGAAGTCCCCATATGTGAAGTGGGAAGTTTTAAAGTTTCAGCCTTTTCTGAGCTTTCTGTGTACCCAAAAGAGAAGCTTATTTTGGAAGTGGAATAAGTATGATTTTTTTCCCTCATCAACTCAAAAGTGGTTGAACTGATTTAGCTCGAACTATAAAAAGACAAAAACCAAATGCGCCCTGGGACAAGATTTCTGTATGGAATAGAATGGAAGCAACTAGAGGGGTGAGACCATGAAAATATAGTGCCTTAAAATTATATTCCTCCAGCTGACTTTTCAGATGTCCATTAGAGAGTCCTGGGCTGAGTTTGGGGCGTTGGGTTCTGAGTCAGATAGGCAACTAATTCAAAATTAAACCCTCTTTTTAAATAAGAGGTTACTAAAAATTTCCAGGAATCTGAAATTATTGTTTTAAACATGTCCATCTTATTGTATATAAATCTACCAACACAGCCTAGATTTTCATATCTGTTTAATGAATTTAACCCTGTATTGGGCAATCAAGGGGGGGAAGTGGTCTAGAGTTGTTAGGAACACAATCTTTGGAGACAGACAGACCTAAGTTCACACCCCAGCTGTTCCCCTTACTAGCTGCTTGAACTTGCTACTGAGCCTCATCTGGTTCTTCTGTAAAACAGATAAATCTACTACTGAAGGTTGTGATAAGGACGAAACAGGATGATGAACATGAAAACGAACACCCCAAAATAGTGGTTGTAGTAGTAGTAGTAGCATTTATGAAATTGGGAGTGGCCAAAGTGTTTATCTTCATGTTCTTTTCCACAAATCATCCGGATCAGTATTTTCCAAAAAAGTGAAATTTTATTGTGACCAACAGTAAGAAATACATTTTAAGTGGTGATTGACTATGCATATACATAGAAGAAACAAAAGTTTCACAGAACATACTCTTACTATGTTCAGTGCACTCTATTTTATTGTACTCTCTATTCTATTCATTTATTTTCCTTTTAATGCTGATGATGGCCCACTAAATAAATTGCATTACTGTCTAATGTGTCATAGCCCACAATTGGTAAAATACTTGCCTAGATGAATCTGGGGAAGGCAATTAGCAGCCTCAGGAGCCCAGAGAACTATCGTCTGAATTAACACCTCTAGCCACAGTTTGAAACTAAAATAAATCTTCCCTGAATTTTTTTTCCCCATTAAAACTACCTCTTAGGATAATGAATGACAGCTGCAAAGTGATGAGACACCAGTCCTCCTCATACTTTCAACCCTGGCCTGGCTCCTGGGTGATGACGGTCTTTTCTAGACCCTTCTAGCAAGTCTGGCCAAGATCCGGGTTTGGCCTGTGGAACCTCGTTCTGTGTGTGTGTGTGTGTGTGTGTGTGTTTGTGTGTGTGTGTGTGTGTGTGCAGGAATTGGGGAAAAGAGGAAAAGGTCTGCCAACTTCTCAATTTTTCCTTCTCATGTCATCTGCCTATCAAGTTTCTGCCAGGTTGGAGGGGAATGCCCACTCCTCTGGGTAGTAACACTTTCCTTTCTAAAGGATCCTCCTCCTCTGGAGATGTCTGAGACCATGAGAAAGGGCCAAAACACCAACAGTAGTGAGCTCTTTGTTCCACCTCCCTGGTTTGGTCCCGTCGCCTTGACAGAGACTTGGTCCAGTAAGATGATCTGACCACAGCTGGTCTCCTACACTTAGAACAAGTTGGAAGCGAGAGAACTTGGGGAAGGAATTCAGTTTCACTAAAAATAGCTGCAATATAGACCCTGTGACTTACCACTCCTCAGAACAGTCTGATATGAACTGCACAGGGTCCACTGGCCCCTGCAATCACTCTGGACTATTTGCTTTTCCAGCCTGGAGCCCGTGAAGCCAGGAGGGGCTTAGGGAGTTGGGGGTCCTTTGGCTCAGATGCAGACTCTTGCAAACCTCAGAAACGCACAGTGACGATATGACCAAGAAGCTTCCTACCCCCGGGAGTGAGTGACCATTGGCACTAATAACAACAGGGCCCTTTAAGATTTGGGTCCATGGTGGAATCTTGCTTGTTTCTCACCACCAGGCCCATTGCATCTCCACTTCTAAGGTAGGTGAAACCAAACGCACTGGGGAAAAATGCTATGTGAATTGGGATCCTCTTGGGTAACCCAGGTGCAGGTTTTCTCGGCCTGGGGCAGCGAAAGAAATGTCGGGGCAGGACATAGCCTGCAAATAAAAATACAAGTCCATGCTCCCAACACACTGATCAAGCCACAGTAATGTTTGGGAATTAATTCCTTTCCTTGCACCCTCTCACACAAAAGCCAAGAAATTAGCAGGAAAGCACCTCAAATGTTAAATTTAACCCTTTCTTAACTTCTCTACCTAGAGCTGCTTTATTCTAGGGGCCTTGTCTTTCACGTCTCATTACTGTGAATTTTAATTTGGCTCAGGGCATTGGTTATCTGTGTTTTCCTTGTCTGCTATGCAGCAGTGAAGAGTAATATAAAGCTGCATAGGGCGGAGATTCTTATAGTTCAGGCAGTCTCTGTGAAACAGGGATTCCAACCCAGGTGCACAAAAAACTTGTTTGGATTCCATTTCCTTCCTAAAATACTGCTGTCCGGACTCATCGCTGATCTCCAGCCTGTTTATGGCAATGGGCCTTGAGGAAGGAGTTGTAATTGAGGGAGAGCTTGAAAGTTTTGGGGGTGAGGTTAGGAAGCCTCTGAGAGGAAAAGAAGCAGGCCTACCTGTTGGAAGGTTAAACACTAGCAATTTCTTGCTCAAAGTTGGCTTTTGAGCATTGTACTAAGCAAACTATTATGTCAATATTCCAGCTAGCCAAACCAAGGTGTTTTCATGAAAATGACAGATATGCTCTCTTTAAAAGACAATGACAATCTTAAAATATCACATGGCTTAAGAAAACAAACCTTCAGATTCAGAATCATCTGTGTCTATGCATATTTTAGAAAAATGAATTAGACAGATAACTTGAACATTATATCCCCTCCACACTTTTTTTCCTTTCACCCATCTTCAAGGTAGATGAGTGTCCAGATAACATAAGCTTAAAATCTTAAAGCTAGAAGAAGTACTTTGGAAGTCATGTGGTCTAATCATTAATGGAGCATGATTTGAGATGAGTGACCATCTGGTCTCTACCTAGATTGGTGCCTCAACTAAGCCTGCAACCTCAAAATGGCTACATAGTATAATAGATATATCCATTTTGAAGCCATGGCTCTATCAGCCTCACATCCTATTACCACTTTCTTCTTCTCAATATCACTTTAGAGTTCACTCATTTTGCTGAAAAGCTAGATGAAACCTAAACATTTTGAATTATTTTTCCCATGTTGGATTTGTGTAACCATATGGCATCACTAATACCAGGCATCCAAATGTGTTGTCACATTTTTTTGAAAGTTGTTAGGGGTTTTGCATTTAAACCAGGTGTGCGTTTTATGGAAACACTCTGGAGAAAATGGTTTCTTTTTCTTTTTTTGTTGCTGAACAAGGAAATTTGCTGGAGGTTGCCTCTAAATAGTCCACTTGCCTAGTACTTTGAACAGTGACTCTACTATAATAGTAAAATCTCTGCATACAAACAACTTTTTAGGAATGCATTTACCAGTAAAGGAGTGGTCCCCAATCTCCATTTCATGAACCAATGCCAGGGTGGCTGCCCAGGAATCCCCTGAAAGATAACTTAAAAATATGGTTTCTGGTCCACATCCCTGGAAATTCTGATTCAGAAGGTCCATGGGTAGAGGCACAGAACTTGGACTTTCAGCAAACAATCTTGGTAAATCTGATGCATTTGAGGCTAGGTTTGGAAGACACTGTGAAAATCAAGACCCTCCTATTTTTGTTTTGTCTCAAATCTCTTCATGGATTTTTTTGCCTTCAGAAAAAAAGCTCAAATTCCTGAACTTGGCATTCCCCAGGTCCTCTAGGATCTAATCTTAACCTACCTTTTCCATCTTGTTCCTCATTATTCCTCTTCACCATTTCCAATGCCCCTAGTCACATTGAATCAGTCACTGTTTTCCATTTTGCTTTCATGCCTGGAAACTTGACTCATGCTATTGCCTTTGACTGCTGTGTACTTCCTTGCTTCTCTGCATACCCAAATCTTCTCCATTTCTCATGGTCTATAGTATAGTGTGCATAATAATGGCATAGAGGATTTCTTTAAAATACCAACTCCTAGGTGTCACTTCTGGGGATTTGGATTCAATAGATCTGGAGTTCTTAACCACCTCAGGGGATCTGATACTGACTACACGTTCAGAAACACTACATCAAGCTCAAATGCCATCTCTTTACAAAACCATTTCTGGAAAGGTTTGCCCTTGTCTACTCCAACTCTGATAGCATTTTGTTTGTGGCTCTATAATTTAACACTTCACTCTCTACCCTGTATTTGAATTATTCATGTATGTCATCATTTTCTTCACTCAACAAACATTCATTGAGTACCTAATATAAAAGGCATATCTTTCTGTCAAGATCCCAAGCTCTTTGGGAGAGGAGATATCTGCCTATTTATCTCTGTAAATAGGCACTCACCTTAGGCATGAGTGTGAAGTGTGTCAGTGGGAGTGGCAAAGTTCAAATCTCTGCCATAGTTGGGAGGGAGGATAGAACCTGTCCCAAGGATGAAGCTTTATTTTCCCTAGGAGATGTAGACATGAGGCAGATTTTTTTCTCTGTCTCCATGCCCCAAATCGGAGATTCATGGGATCTTAGAAGCCTTCTGTGGTTGGGCAATCTCAGAGCACAGTGATGACTGGATTCCAGGGAGTCTCTTGGCTTAGATAGAATGGGAAGCACCTGGCATTTCTAAATACAGTAGATCTGCTCTAAGGGAGCGATCAGCACAGTGCCAAGGGGTACAGAGGAGGGCAAGAGACATTAGGTGATAGGGATCACAGGATTCCCTTCTTGGCCTCACCTGGAGCAGCAACTGCTGCTGGAATTGTCCATTATTGAAATGCTGTATTCCTTAATTATTTTTATAATAATATACTTTACATATATAATAGAAAATATAATTATATAATATATATAATAACCCACATTACTAGCCTAGTACATATCCTTCCACATTTCCATTCTTATATTATATAATTTATAAAACATATAATAAACACATGCCTGTCTTTTATTATAGATTATTTTACAGAAATTATATCATGTTACTCACACTTTTTGTATCTTACTCTTCTTTCCTTTTACCAATTGTGTGACCTTAGGTTCTCTGGGCTTCAGTTTCCCCATCTAGAAAATGAGGATGACAATAGAACCTACCTCATAGGGTTGTTGTGAAGATTCAGTGAGTTAAAGTACGTAAGGCACTTGAAACAGTGCTAATATGAACGTTTGCTATGATTATTGTTACTATTTTTCCCATTCAACAAAACCTACAAGTCAACTGCGGTTGCTTGATTTCACTCTTTTCAATGGCTGCCTAGCATTTTGTGATGTAGATGGAAAATAATTTATCCAACCATTCCCTTGTAGTGGACATTCACTTTGCTTCCAATTTTTTTTTTTTTTTTTGCCACTAAAAGGCAACGTTGCAATAAGCAGCTGTGTAGATATACCCTTACATGCTGTTGTTTTTCTTACTCTGAAACAGATTCCCGGGCTAGGTTGAAGAGTATGTGTGTACTGTTTTTAATTTCAGAGTGTATGTGTATTGCTTTTATTTTTATTTATTTATTTTTTTTGAGACAGAGTCTCGCTTTGTTGCCCCGGTTAGAGTGAGTGCCGTGGCATCAGCCTAGCTCACAGCAACCTCAAACTCCTGGGCTTAAGCGATCCTACTGCCTCAGCCTCCCGGGTAGCTGGGACTACAGGCATGCGCCACCATGCCTGGCTAATTTTTTCTCTATATATTTTAGTTGGCCAGATAATTTCTTTCTATTTTTAGTAGAGATGGGGTCTCGCTCTTGCTCAGGCTGGTCTCGAACTCCTGACCTTGAACGATCCACCCGCCTCGGCCTCCCAGAGTGCTAGGATTACAGGCGTGAGCCACCATGCCCGGCCTGTGTATTGCTTTTAATTTCATTAAATGTTGCCGTATTTCTTTCTAAAAAGCATGTAATGTATTCATAATTCCACCAGCAACATATGGGAGTACACATTTCCCTTTTCCCTTGCAATCCCACCAAGAGTTGATCCTACAGCTCTTTTAAAAGTTTCCCAGTCCTATAGATAAAAAATGTCATCTCATTGTTACTTTAACTTGAGTTTCTCTGGTTACTTGTAAGTATGAAGATCTTTTGAAAAAATTGTTCATTTGAATTTGTTTCTCTGTGAAGTGGTTCTTCCTATCTTTTGCCTATTTTTGAATGTTTGTTTTTCTTTGTCAATTTGTAAGATCTCCTTGTATATTATAGCTATAAGCCCCTCATCTGTTCTCTGGATGCAGTAATATTTCCAATTTCTTGTTTATCTATTGATTTTAATAATTGAATCTTCTGTCAAAATTTTGAAAATTGTATATAATGAAATTTCCTTTACAATGTCTGGGTTTTGAGAATTGGCTGAGAAGGTCTCCTCACTCCTAGGTTATGCATATAGTTCTCTAGATTTTTTTTTTTTTTGAGACAGAGTCTCGCTTTGTTGCCCGGGCTAGAATGAGTGCCGTGGCGTCAGCCTAGCTCACAGCAACCTCAAACTCCTGGGCTTAAGCGATCCTACTGCCTCAGCCTCCCGAGTAGCTAGGACTACAGGCATGCGCCACCATGCCTGGCTAATTTTTTCTATATATATTTTAGTTGGCCAGATAATTTCTTTCTATTTTTAGTAGAGACGGGGTCTCGCTCTTGCTCAGGCTGGTCTCGAACTCCTGACCTTGAGCGATCCACCCGCCTCGGCCTCCCAGAGTGCTAGGATTACAGACGTGAGCCACCGTGCCCGGCCAGTTCTCTAGATTTTTTTTTACAGGACTTTTGCTATTTTTATATTTAAATATAAATTTATCTGGAAACTATATTGATTTTAGGTGTAAAACAGAGGTTAAATTTATTTGAAATTAATAGGCAGGTGTATCCGTACTGTTCATTAACAACCCATCTTTTCACCACTGAAATGAAATATCACATTTTCATGTATTAAATGCTTATATATGCTATTTAATTCTGCATTTTCTATTTTGTTCCTTTGATCTATTATCTCTATGCCAATACCATATTGATTTAATTGCAATGAGTTTAGAATTTAGAGTATATTTTTATATCTGGTTAAGATATTTCTCTCTCATTCTTATTTTCATGCTATTCTAGGGTATTTATTCTTCCATATAAGTATTAAGATTATATTATATAAATCCTCTCTTTTTTTCCCCCTGAAAAATCACACTGGGAATTTAAATTGGAACTTAAAAAATAATATTGACTTTGGGAGAATCGAAGTTTTATGACATTACAGTCTTATAATTCATTCATTCCTTCCTTTTTTCAGATTTTGTTTTACATCCTTCAGTAAGGTATTGCAATTTTCTTCATACTGGTCTGATGCTTAAGAAAAGCAGAAGAAGTTAAATTTAGTCCTGTGTATCATATAGGTTTTTTCATTATTGTGAATATAATTTTTCCCATTTTCATTTCTTGGTGTTTATTACTTGAATAGAGGTATATACTATTTGTTTAGTATAGTAACCTTGTATTACTTCACAGTACCAAATTCTCTGAATAAGTCTCACAGATTTTACTAGAATGTTTTGGTTTCCTAGCTATACAAATAAACCATTAGCAGATGAAGAAATAGATATCTTTTCTGATGTTTACATTAGTTTGTTTTTTGGTCTTTTTTATTAGCTAGAACGTCCAAGGCAATGTTGAATAATAATAAGGAGAGGAGGCATTCTTGTCTTGTTCTGAATTTTATTTGAATATGTCAGTGCTTTGCAGCTTGGGATTATATGTGGCATCTGTTTTTGGTAAACAACCTGTACTATTTAAAAAGATTTCCTTCTAATCCTATTTAACTTAGAAATGTATTAGGAATGTAGCTGAATTTTATCAATTGACTTTTAAGCCTTTCTTGATATCCTCATTTGTATGGTTTTCCTCATTAATTTATTGATATAATGAATTATGTTGATACATTTGCTGATACTGAACCTCCTTTGCATTTCCAAATTTAATCCCACATGTCAGTCAGTAATTTCTGTAAAACAAATCATCCCAACTCTCATTGGCTTAAAAAACAACAATCATTTGTTATTGTTTATGTGTCTTCAGGTTAGCTGGGGTCTGGCTGATCTAGGTTGGGCTCAGCTGAGTGGCTCCGATTTTCTCTGTAGCTCTGTTGGTCTGTTAGGGCTGCTTTGCTTCAGGTTGTGGGGCTGGCGTGGCTCTGCCCCAGATATCTCTTACCCTCCTGACAGGGCAAACAGGCTAGCCAGAATATTCCCAAGGTGACTGCAGAGACACAAGAGGGAAGGAGGAAGTGCACAAAGCTTCTTAAGGCTTCGGCTAGAAAGTGGCACACTTCCATCTCAATTTATTCACCATAGTAAGTCACTTGGCTGATGTCAAAAATAAGGGACAAGGAAATGCACACCATGAAAAAATTCCTGGACACAGGTATGGGTGAAGAATTGGGACCAATACTATAATCCACCATAACCTAATTGGTTATAAATTTAATTTATTGAAAGATTACTAGAGTGTATTTACTAATGTTTTATTCAAAATGTCAGCATCAATAGCCAAAAATTAATGTTTATATATATCTTTCTTGTAGTTACCTTTGTAGGTTTGGAAATGAAATTTAGGTTGACCTCATAAAAAAGAATTAAAGGGCTTTCCTTCTTTTTCATGGCATAGAATAGTTTAAATGACATTTAAATTACTTGTTTTATTTATTTATTTACTTATTTATTTATTTTTATTCTTATTTCAGTATATTGTTGGGGTACAAAAGTTTAGGTTACGTATATTGCCCTTGCCCCCCCACCCCCCCGGAGTCAGAGCTTCAAACGTGTCCATCCCCTAGACAGTGCGCATCGCACTCATTATGTCTGTATACACCTATCCCCTCCCCCACCCACATCTGCCCCACACCTGATCAATGTTATTCCTAAATGTGCTCTTAGGTGATGATC
>JAQIFY010005943.1:0-10669 GCA_028533085.1 Varecia variegata
AAACATACACTGGGGAAAAGAATCCCTATTCAATAAATGATGCTTGGAAAACTGGATAGCCACATGTAGAAGACTTACTCAGGATCCATATCTCTCACCACTCATGAAAATCAACTCACAATGGATAACAGACTATCTAAGACATGAAACCATAAGAATTCTAGAAAAAATTTTGGAAAAACTCTTCTAGATATCGGCCTAGGCAAAAAAAAATTGTGAAGAAGACCCCCAAGGGCAATCACAACAACAACAAACATAAATAAGTGGGACTCGATTAAATTAAAAAGTTTATGCACAATCAAGGAAACTATTAATAGAGCAAATAGACAACCTACAGAATGGGAGAAAATATTTGTATGCTATACATCAAATAAAGGGCTAATAACCAGAATCTACAAAGACTCAAGTGAATCAGCAAGAAAAATTCAAACAACCCCATTAAAAAGTGGGCAAAAGACATGAACAGATTTTCAAAAGAAAGTAGATTAATGGCCAATAAACATATGAAAAAATGATCAACATCACTAATCGTCGGAGATACACAAACAAAACTACAATGAAATATCATCTATCCCCAGTGAGAATGGCTTTTATAAAAAGTCCCCAAACAATAACTGCTGGCGTAGACGCAGAGAGAAAGGAACACTTACACACTTTTGGTGGGACTGCAAACTAGCACAACCTCTATGGAGAGTAGTATGGAGATACCTCAAAGAACTATAAGTAGACCTACCATTTGATCCACCAAACCCACTACTGGGCTTTTAACCCAAAGGAAAAAAAGTCCTTTTATCAAAAAGACATTTGCTCTAGAATGGTTATTGCAGCACAATTCACAATTGCAAAGAAGTGGAAGCAACCCAAGTACCCATCAGTTCCTGAGTAGATTAATAAAATGTGGTATGTGTATACCATGGAGTACTACTCAGTCATAAAAAAATGAATTAATGCCTTTTGCAAAAATCTGGATGGAACTGGAGACCATCCTTCTGAGAGAAGTATCAGAAGAATGAAAAAACAAACAACACATGTAGTCACTATTAAATTAGAACAAATTGATCAACACTCCTGTGCACATATGGTAGTAAAATTCAGTGGAAACCAAGTAGTGGGGAGGGGGGCCGGTAAATTCACACTTAATGGTTACAATGCACATTATCTTGGTGATGGGCACACTTATAACTTTGACTCAAGCAGTACGAAAGCAATCTATGTAGCCAAAATATTTGTACCCCTTTAATATTCTGAGATTAAAAAAAATGAAGCAATAACCTTTAATATTTGATTGTTTTTTCCTTAGATGGAACTTGACCAGGAGATTTAGGTTGCCTTCCTTGTCTTCCTTATGTGAAATATAGTGAGATGAACCACTTTCCAGGGCCTGTTTAGGCCTTATGAAAATGATAAGCAAGGCATGTGATGAAAAGATGAGCATGACTTCTGGGAATTTTAAGCTTCATTATGATTAAATGGTAATTCATGTACATTTTCCTGACCTGACTCTCCCAAGAAACATTCATTTTAAGGAGAAGAAATTTTTCTAATTTCTGTAGGGAGCAGCTCTTTTCTAGCTTCCAAAGTCCTTGTTTACTTATCCAGTCTTACCTTGCCCCAGCCCATTCTTAGAATTAAGGAAAGGGATTTAGGTCCCCATTCAAGTGTAAACCTAGTGGCCCCCAAACTCATGTCTACTTCTTGGAAACTGGCTCTGGAAACGATACTGGAAGAGGGAAGCTCTTACCATTGTATCCACTTTTAATTTGGGAGATGTTCCCTCCCAGTCAGGCACCTCATGAGAGTGTGCTTTGGCCTAGAATGATTGTGATGAGCTCACATCAGGTCTTGCTGCCTGGGCTAAAATAAAAGCAACCTCATGTAGTTAGTAGGTACAGGAATGTTCCTAATAAATAGACCTAAAAAATTAAAGCAACTAAGGTCAATCCTTTTTTTATTTAAAAAAAAATGTAATATTTAACTGAGCATTTACTATTTGCCATGTAGTGTTTTAGCCACTTTGCTATGCAGTCGTGTTTAATCCTTACAACAGAGTTATGTTTACTTTCTTCTCTTTGCATATGAGATTCAGGCTTAGAAAGGTTACATAACCAAAGTTCACCAAGGTACTATCTGATGAAACTAGTATTTGACCTAAGGGTTGTCTAACTTCAAGGAACCAATTTCTCAACCTGTGCACCAGGAGGAGCTGAGGAGGCTTCCTTTAAGATGGCATTTTAAAGAAGAGTCCACTTGGAAAAGCTTGCATAAAAATATTTTAGTTGTTTATTACAACATTTTCAAAACCTGAAGACCACCTGCAGTGATTTCTGATGATGCCAACCCTTCCAATACACCATCACCTATGACAATTGGCTAGGTAATTTGAGAGTCTGCTGCCCATCTTTCTATCCTTTACATGTTCCTGGGCTACTATTCATCCAGATCTAATCTCCAAGCTGCCCTGCTCAAATATTGATAAGACTGTCCTGATGGTGGTTGGCATCCAAGAATATGACACATTTTACTCTCCTGTGCTGACCCCCAAACTCTGTCATTCTGTTTATCATTAAGACCTCCTATTACCTCATGATTTCAAGACATCATTTTTAGATAAGCCCCATCTATGCCTATTTTGTTAAGCGTTCTTATCATAAAAGGGTGTTGTATTTTGTCAAATGCTTTTTCTGCATCTATTGAGAGGATCACCAAGGATCTACTTGCACTCGCTCAGACTAAGTAAGAAATGATGTATTAGTGGACATAGGACTATCAGAAGACAGAATTAGGGTGTATCAGTTTTTACAGATGAAAATCCCAGAATTTCTCTATGTCCACATATGCTCCAGGAAACTAATTTTTGATTTTCATGGTAGGCACTATTTTCTGGTACCCAAACCTGTAAAATAACATGGGACAAAAGCACATGTGCCCGAGGCAATGTTTTGTATTCTCGGAACCATCTTCCTACTGGGAACACAGCTAATTTATATTTTCCAACCCCTGAACGTTTTGGTGAGACCTGTGCAATTTACATTCTAAACAATGGTGTTTACAAAACTGAGCCCCATAAAAATCTTTCCTACATCTTCTTTTCTTCGCATTCCAGGACAATCTTGCTGGTCTTGTACAGAAGAACACTACAAATGAATGGAAAGACACTGAGTCCCTGAATGTTTGAAGCAGAATGTTTCCCCTGCTTCTCTCTCCTAGTTGCCCCAACTTGCACACTAACATGAGTAAAAAATGCACTTGTGTTGCTTTAAACCAATAGAGCTTGAAATTGTTTGCTACAATAGTTAGCCACCATTACTAACCAAGTACTGTACTGTGTTATTGCCACCACAACTGCAAAAATTAGAAGCAAGAGAAGACAGGTGAGATGGGTCTTCTAACAATATTCTGGGGAACAATCACCAGGAAGATATCAAAGGCAGTTGAGCATTACTGGAAGGAGAATGGGTACCTGTTTACTGATAATTCATTTCTCCCTCTATATTGTAAGTAGGTTGGAGATAGGTCCTCATCATCTTCACTTGTAATTCCCCAAAATTACTCAGCAAAGAGCTAGGCTTTGGAGGAATAATGAGTAAATGCTTGATGAATAAATGTTATTTTTCTTTTCACACCAATTACTAATTGAAAGGTGTCTCAATATAAAGAAAATGCCTGGATTCTGAAAACAAACATTTCTGGCCATGGGGCCTAAATTCTAACATAGTTACGTAGAAAAGAGAATTTCTGCACAGCTACATGGCTAGTTGTGTAAAAGGGGGGAATTTATTGAATATCTCTTATCTAGAGTTTTCTCATCTTTAAGGGGAAGATTATAACGATTCACTTAGCATAGGATTAAATGGGATAACATACATATAGTTGAAAATCCAGAATCTCACATAAGCACATGGTTAAACTATGTTTAGTTGATACTTAAGCAGAAGACAGTATTCTTCTCAAGTCATTTATAGGCTAACAAAACCACCCAGGGTGGTTTTTTATTTGTTTTTGTTTTTGTTGTTGTTTTGTAATGTTTCTAAAGAACAGAAAGTAGAAAGAAACCATCTTTATGCATGGATACAAATGTACAGTAACAGAACTCTTTCCTTCATATTATTTTTATTTTACTTTCTTTTTCTCAAATATATTCTAGCTCCATGCATTTATTCCTGAGGCAAAGTCTGAAAGTGAAAACATTATTCATTTTGTCTTCTGATGATAGAATTGGAGCAACAGTAAAATACAGATTATCAGGTTAAATGCTTAAACGTTTATTACATATCAAATTTTGACAAGAGACAAGTATAAAATAAAACATTTAATGGGTACTTGGGATGTTTAACCAATTTTTTATAAGGTAAATTTTTTCTTGGAAATTCATAATATATCCATAAAAACTTGAAATATTTACTTAAAACATCCTCTCTTAAGTCAGTGATTCAATTTCTATTTTCTAACTGAAATTTTAAAAGCTAAAACTTGATTCGGATTAAGTTTCCTCTACAGTCATTTGCTAAACCGCCCCCCACCCCGAATGTTTTTTTTTTCTTTTACATTTTATGGTGATATAATCTCAGTGCGGTGAATGAGTAGAAAATGAAAACTTCAAGTTGCCCAGAGACAAGAGTCGTATAGTGAAGTTTAGTTGATGAATTTGCAAAACCTGTGTTCTTTATGAATGCGAGGCTCGCAGGAATTTCAGTGGCCAACTTGCCATGTTTTCCCCACCTTTTTTCATTATGTTTGACATTTCTAAGGCAAATCTTCATTACAGGCAAGCAATCTATGGCAATAGACTGGGGAAATGAGACTTAGTAGAAGATGTGGAGAAAGAGAAAGTGAACAAAAAATGAGCACCGAATTGCAATAGGGCCTTGAAGGTCTATCACTGCTGTGTGCTAAGTCCAGATGGAATATGAAAGAGTGTCAGAAGGTTCTTAAGATTCCAGAGCAAACTAATTTGTTTTGATTTGTTACTTAAGATCAATAATCTTGTCCTGTGGTTAATACAAAAAGGAAATGACAAAATTGATAAAATATGCCACTTTATACTGCATTTTATAGAGGTGCTTATGTATGGCAATAAAGAGCATCCAAGGCAAGCTTGCCTAACCAATAACTAGACAAATCTATAATAATCATAATCATCATCATAAAAATGCACATGTAATAGAAATAATTTCCAATTATTCTTAGATTTTCAATTTATTTACCTCTTAATCTTCTTTCAAGGACCCCAAACTGTGTTAGGATACCTGGCAAAGGACAGCAGACCTGGACAGGGATGGAGGGAGGGAGCTGAAATTGCTCCTTCGCTTAGGACCGAGCAGGAGAATATCGGATCTCTACCTCCAGAACTGCCCCCAAAGTGACATTTTCTTGATGGATTCATTATCACCAAGGGTTAGCTCTCTGATTTTGCACAGTTTTGTTGTTAACAGGCCTATGATTAATGAATCAGGTTAATCAGGTGTAATATTTAGTGATGGATAATATGACTTTCACTTAACCACAGTACTTATGTGACAACCAGGACAAAACTCTCTTATTAATCTACTTAGTGTATTGAATTAGTAACCTGAAGGCTTGAAAAAAGACAAAGAGAGGTGAGTACTCTGGCACCTTGATTGATTATTGCCAATCAATTGATTACAGATCACAGATTGAAATTAGCCTGTAACTACATTCTTGTCCACCAGATTCATGGTCTCTTCTCCAGTTACTGAGAGATATATGTTGCTCACTTCTGGCTCTTAGGACTTTCATAGCTCACAGCAGTGGTTCCCAAAAGCAGATTCACAGAAAAGGCACCAGAATGAATGCATAGGGAACCACTAAAGATTTGGTGGTTACAAATTTCCAGGTCCCATCTTGGACTTACTGAATCAGAATTTCCAAATGGGGAGAACTGGAGTTTTTATTTTTTCACAATCTCCCCAGGACACTCTGATAAGCAGTTCACTTTGGGCCACTCTTCAGGCTAAAACCAATTTCAAGCATAAAGGTTTTCACTAGAGAGTACAATATAAACGGATAGCTTTCTACATAGTAAATTTAAATACCAATTTATCTTCCCTAAGATTATAGCTAAGTCACCTCACCTTGGTAATAAAAGGTATCAATAGTTTCTAGACACTTCAGCCACTTATTTAAATTCTCTTATTTCCCTTTAATATATAAATGATACAGCTACTCACATAATTTCTAGGTATATATTAATAGTTTAATTTCATAATCCTTTTCCCAAGTTTATCATGGGAAAGATTAGTTTCCCATATTAATATTAATAATGCATCTGCTATTCTTACAGTTAAAATTATCACAAACACATTTTTCAAGCTTTAGAGGATTGATGAAGATATTAAAAACCCCCCTTTTGTAGGAGAGAAGGCAAACCAATTTTGCTGTATTTGATAACATTTCTGAAACTGATAGCTTCTTTTTGAGAGAATATTAATGTAGAAAACTATTAGTATTATTACATATTATTATATGCTATTACATACTTTATTATATTATTATATATATTATTATACATTATTGTAAATGAGAGTTTTTCAGTTGAGAATACTGATTTTTATGAAAAATTTTGAGAACATTATATAATGTATGTTTCATAGGTCAGGTTTCTATTATGATTCATGATTTGCAAGACAGAGGTGCAGAACAAATAAGAGTTTTAGGAAACTTTCTAATTGTATTTTAGGATTTAGAGGAAAATATCTTTGAGATTTTACCACTCAGAATTGCAGAAAAAAATTGTCAAATACAATTCATTATAATTTAGAAATGATGCAAGAGTTAAGTGACATCTGCATTAATTCTCTAAATATGCTAGATCACCATTTTCCAAAATGCATTCCATGGCACACTCACTCTGCAAGATGCTCTCTCAAAAAGAAAAATTTTCCCACGGTAAAATACACTCTATTTCCCTGGATTAGATTAATTTTTCATATTAGCAAATTAAAGGATCTGAAAAATTCTACAACTAAAGAGTCTGCTTAACTCAGCATTTCCTAGATATATTTGATGACAAGATGTTTCCATGTAATATTTATTCATATCTGAGGCCCAGGGAACACACACCAGGACATATCAGTGTTTAGGAGGCATAATTTGATTGCTAAGTATTAACAATCTTGGATATATTTGAGAAGTGTGAGTATAGAGGACAAATTCTCAGTGGATTATATGCATGAGACATTACATCTTGTTCAAAGTGTCCCTTATACATTGTCACATGAAAATGTTTATAATGTCCTTAATGATAGCATAATGAGCCCTTGGTAGCCAATTAAGAAAAAGAATACACCTATAGTTAAAAGATAACAGAAAGTATTTAAGTATTGTATTCACTATTACTCTGGTATTCCTAACCAGGAAAAAATACACAAGTTTTTGCTTTCAGTACCAAGTACAAACAGGGAAATTTAAAGCTAGATTTATCTAACTGAAACAGCTTGGATGAATCAGAAAAAGCAGTACCCATTATATTGTGTAGTCTCTCTAGGTAATCCGACTGAATTGCAAATATAAATTTGAAGAAAATAAGCATAAATAAATCTGGGAAAATTGAGTTCTTCAGATAATAATAGAACAATGTACTAATATTTATAGCATATTAATTATAAAATAATGTGAACGGTGTGTTAACTGATCTTTATATAGTACTATTTTATGAAATAGCATTCATTTATATATAAATGACATATTACATAAGAAATAATATAACAATGTTTATTCTTTGTCTATAAATGAGTTCATTAATGGGAAAACAAATCTTTAATGAGCTACAGATCCAGATAATTGTCTCTAAAAATATGATCACCATACATATGCCTACTCTTTCTAGATATAACAATACAAAATGGTTACATTTTTTCCTTTTAAGTAGACTTTATTTTTTAAGAATTGTTTTTAGATTAGCAGCGAAATCGAGCATAGAGTTTCCATACACCCTCTGACCCATGCACGCACGGCCTCCCCCACTATTAACATCCCCTACCAGGATAACACATTTGTTATAATCCACAGACCTACATTGACACATGATTATCAACTAAGGTCCATAGTTTACATTACGGTTCATACTCGGCATTGTACATTCTATGAGTTTTGACAGAAGCATAATGACATGTATCTACCATTATATAAATAGTATCAAACAAAATAATTTCACTGCCCTGAAATCCTCTGTACTCTGCCTATTCATCCCTTCCTCTCCCTTATCCCTGGCAATCACTGGTCTTTTATTGTCTCTCTAGTTTTGCTTTTTCCAAAATGTCATAAAGTTGGAATCGTATAGTAGGTAGTCTTTTCAGATTAACTTCTTTCACTTAGTAATATGCATTTCATCCATATCTTTTTATGGCTTGAAAGCTTATTTCTTTTTAATGCTGAATAATATTCCTTTGTCTGGATGTATTACAGTTTTTATCTAGTCACCTACTGAAAGATAGTTTGGTGTCTTGTTACGTTTTAACTTTATTATAATCTTAACAGGCAGATGGAACAGAAAAAGTGAATAAGATTAGGTTACTAAGAGCCATCATGTACTTTTTTTTTTACTTCTTTCACAACTGTCTTCCTTTCCACATAATACATAAGTAATCAAAAGAGCAAAGATTCTTATGAATAGGTCCGATTAGTGCTGTATATGTAACTAAGTAATGAATAACATGAACAAACACAGATACAAACATCACATTAAGATTAAATACAATTAGTAAATTTATACAATGCAATTTTAATCCACCAAAATTGTTATTACCACAGAAAATGTATTCTACTTCTTAATCTTGTTTCTACCTTCCCTTGCTTTTTAATCAGAATGATGTGTCTCCTTTTTGAGTAAAGAGACACCAGAAGGTTTCTTTAACAATTTATTCAAGTGAATAAGGAATAGTCCTTGCCTGACACTTTTAGTATTCTGAGATTGATCTAAGTCAAATTAGTCTTTGTTTATAGAGTATAAATAAAATGGTAGAATGAAACAGCAAAGACTTGAGTGTCTGTAACCTAAATCATAGCCTATACATACTAATTTTAAAATCATTTAATGAAAAATATTTTAGACTAAATTCCTACTTTGCAAATAACATGTCTGTTTATGAATGATAGTCATTATATTTGGAAGGGACATACATTTTTATAGTGTTTCTTTGAGGCAAATTTTCATGTCTGAAATCTAAGATCTAATCACTTTTATCTGACTGACTCTGAGCTTAATTTTGAAAAATATGCTGCAATGTACAAATAAAATATAAACCCTCCAAATTTTCCTTACTGAAACTGAAAGAGTCTGCCAGCAGGAGTATATATAAATATGAACTTCTGACAGATGACAAAAAAAAAAAAAAATAGGGTTTTTAAAATTTTCCCTTTCATTCCAAACAGCCAAGACATAAAACATCATTGGCATATTATCTTTTCTATTGTAAGAAAATAAGTTAAAGACTCAGTGGAAGACTTCCTTTTATTCCCTGTGTTATTTGTATCTACGAAAATAAGAAACATTGAAAGTAAAATGTAAACAAGATGGACATTTGGGGGGCTAATTGCATAATGAGAAGATTGGATAGACTATCTGGGTCTGTTCATTTAAGGGAAGCTTACTGAAAATAATTATGGCGTCATTTACTATAGAAAATTGAAATCCTTTTATACCTTCCCCCTTACATCTAGTCTTCTAACCACTTCTTCCAGTGAGATACAGAGGGACTAGAACTACTTGGGGTAAAGTTTAAAGGTCCAATGGGAGATTATTTTTGGTGATATTAATTACACTATGTAATAATTATTCTTAATAATAAAAGGAAGGAAAGAAGACACATTAGGAATAGCCATCACCATTTTCTCATGTACTCTGCCCTCAATCTTTTTGTTTCTTGATTAGCTTTGATGTTCACTCTTATATTCACTCTCATTCTAGATTTATGAAATATCAACTCTCCTCTTTCATTTTTCAGTGAAGGGATGACAATGAATTTGATTTTTTTTTAACTATAAAATCTATTTTTTCTCTGATATATATGTGGTGGTTACCAGATCTCTCATTACAAGTACAGGTAATTGAGAGAGAGGTGGTTGGTCACTGAGATCAGAATATCAAAACCAGGATAATAACTGGATGCTGAACTCATATATTTGATGTCTTGAGCCAGTCTATGTCTCTTGAGTGGGGAATTCAAGCCATTCACATTTAATGAGAGAATTTTTTTCTCTTGAGCCATTGTGATTACTGGGTTTTGATCTTTATCTCTTGGGTAGTTTTACATTCGTGGGTCTTTCTTATGCTGAACCATGTGTAACTCTGTTTTGAGTAGTTCTTGGAGAGCTGGTCTTGTCTTGGTGAATTCTCTGAGTTTTTGTTTATCTGAGAATGTCTTAATTTCTCCTTCGTATACAAATCTTAGCTTGGCTGGGTACAAGATTCTAGGCTGGGCATTATTCTGTTTCAGGAGAGTGAGAATGGGGCCCCAATCTCTTCTTGCTTGTAAGGTTTCAGTTGAGAAATCTGGCGTAATTCGGATGGGTTTTCCAAAATATATTATTTGTTTCTTTCTCCTTACAGCTCAAAGAAGGGCCTCTTTAGTGGATGTTTTGGTCAGTCTGACGACTAGATGACGTGGTGTCTTCCTATTTGGTATGAATCTCCCAGGGGTTCTTTGAGCTT
>JAQIFY010005944.1:0-10668 GCA_028533085.1 Varecia variegata
ATATATATATTTTTAGCTGTCCAAATCATTTCTTTCTATTTTTAGTAGAGACGGGGTCTCGCTCTTGCTCAGGCTGGTCTCGAACTCCTGAGCTCAAACAATCCGCCCGCCTCGGCCTCCCAAGTGCTAGGATTACAGGCGTGAGCCACTGCGCCCGGCCTTTAATTTCTTTTAAATCAGAAGAAACAAATGAATAGACTCTGTGAGGTTTTTGAATGAGCGGCACCAGAGAAAGACAGACGAGCAGAGTTGAAAGGGTTAAGCAATGAGGCTTTATTAGAGCGCTCCTGGGCAAGGTTCACGCGGCCCAGAAGTCTTGAGTGGGTTCATATATGTTTTCAGGGCTGGGGGGTGGGGGTTTCTTTGGCGGAAAGATTTATGGTGGGGAGAGCAAGGAATTTTCCGTTGCAGTTTTAGGGCAGGTGTTGAGAAATAGGAGGGGCTGGTGGTATGTGTGGACTCCAGGAACCGCGATGGGCTCCTAAGACCCTTATCAGGGTAACCAGCCAGGTGTGGTTATTCTTTTAACTCAGCTGGGCCTAGCAGGCATTGCTCTCTGCAGGTCTCGTGGGCTTCCTCTTTTTTCATTAGGGAGGAGAGGGGTGCTCACCACCAGCCTTACAGACTGTACCCTGGGAGCCTGGGTTATGCTTATCTTTAGACCAATATAGTCAAAACCAGAATATGTATGTTCCTTTGCTTTTTAACGGAGGAAGGGGCCCACAAAGGCAAAAATGCCAGGCCTTAAGAAAGTCACACTGCAGCCCTACCTGGTCCCCAAGCAGGCCTAGGGACCGGGCCTGGGGAGAAGTAGCCACAGTTCTCCCTGGGGATCAGTTTGGGTCCCCATGGGAGTGAGGGGGCTGCCAGGCTGAGTCAGCCCAGGGGGCCAGGTCGGCTCTGGGCTGCAGTAATACCAGGCCCCCCCCCTCGCCCCGCGGATGGGGAGAGTGGTGCTGAAGGCCTAGGGATGTGAAGTGACCCTGGCAGACAGGAGGCCCCCTCTGGGTTGTGACGATGGCAGACCCCACTTACTGAGTGCCAAGCATCTGTGGGGTGCCCTGCCGCATTACCATGAGGCATCCTCATCAGCCCCACAAATCGTGTCCATTTTACAGATGAGGAGATGGAGGCTGAGAGAACCAGCCAGAAGGTGGCAGAGCCAGCCCGGGGGCAACAGCTAAAGGAACTGGGG
Organism: Varecia variegata; assembly: GCA_028533085.1. NCBI lineage: Eukaryota > Metazoa > Chordata > Mammalia > Primates > Lemuridae > Varecia > Varecia variegata. The sequence goes on from JAQIFY010005944.1 coordinate 1,196, forward strand.
TGCGCCCCCAGCAAGGGGGCAGGGCTAGGCAGGAGGCCGATCAGCGCTTCACCCTCAGGCGAGGTGATTCCCTTCTCTGAGATCTGTCTTGTGTCCCATTTTACAGATGGGAAAAGTGAGGCTCCAGAGGAGAAGGGGACCTGCCTGCGGATCCTCACCCCTGGGGCTGGCCCGACGGGCGGCCGTCGCCGGTCACCGTGGGGAGAAGGAGCGAGAGACCCGCTCGCGGCCCGGGGAGGGCAGAGGCGCGTCTGGCCGGGCGGGCGGCGGAGACGAGGGAGCTCCGTCCTGGGAGGGGCTCCCCGCCTGGTGGGGGGTGGGGCGGGGACGGGGGCGGGGCCCGAAGGGCGGGGCGGGACCGCGGCCACCATCTCCCGCCGCGCAGTGTCCTTTCCCGAGCGTGCCCTCACCGCTGGTGAGTGGGGACGGGACGCGGAGGGGCAGCGGGCCGGGGGGTGGCCCACGCAGGTGCGACCCCGACAGCACCCTCCCGCCGGCCCCGGGCCAGAGGGGAAACAGAGGCCGGAGCCGCGGGCCGGGGACCCGATGGGGTGGCCGCGGAGCAGCATTTGGGGCTCGGGTGCCCGGTCAGCGGGCGGGGGCGGCGGGCAGCCCGGGCCGGACCTCTGCGATCGCGGTCGGGGTTCCTGCGCCGACAAACTCCGGCTGGGCGGTCTGGAGGGGGCACTTGGGCAACTCCGCCCGCCCCCCCACCTGGCTGCTGGTTCCGCAGGAAGCGGGGCCGCGGGAGGGGCCAACGCCCCGTCTCCCGCCCATTCCGCGGATGAGCCGGCCGAGGCGGGGCTCCCTTGAGGATCGCAAGATGCCTGGGGGACCTCGGGCTCCCGCGCCACTTGGGACACCCGACTTCATGTGGGGGGAAGACAGGCCAGATCGCGGAAGTTCTTTGCCCAAAGTCAGTTAGAGGCCCCGCTGGCCTTAGAACCGGGTCCTTCGACCCCCAGTCCAGTGGCCTGGGCAGGGTTTAATGTGAGCAGAGCAAAGGAGTGAGAGCCCAGGTAGGAGGGGACGTGGGGCTTCCACTGTGACACATTGCGAGTGCCTGGTCAACTTCGCGATGCCCTGGACTGGCGCGGGCCTCTCCGGTGGCCTGCGGGGCCTGTGTGAACGTGGTACCAGCCATGTGCCTCGGATGGAGGGCAGGGGGGACCGTTCCAAGATGGTCCAGGGCAGGGAGAGGGTGTCAGAGGAGGTTGTGTACAGGAAGCAACTGCCCAGGGCGCCTGGCACACAGTGGCCCTCCCCAGAAGGCGTGCTGCCAGAGGGGGGCCTCGGTCAGGGTGGCAGGAGGCAGGTTTCCAGTTGCCATGAAAGGGGCGGGGGCGGGGGCGGGGGGAGCAGGCGTCTTGGTGGAGTCTCTGAGTGTTCATGTGGCTGCTGGGAGGAAGGACCCAATCCTGGGCCCCCAGGGAGCACTTGGAACTGGGGGAAACTGACGCTCAGCAGAGAGAGGAGCCTTTTGCCCAGAACCTGAACCTTCTGATCCCAAAGCCTGTGTCCTCCACTGTGCCCCAGGCGTGTCTCCCTGGTGTGGAGCGTGCACTGTGTCGTGTGGTGTGTACACATTTGTGCCTGGCCATGAGGGGACAATGTCCAGCTGCATCTACCACAGACTGTTGACAGTGGGTCCCCAGGGGTGGGGTGAGGGGCTTGGGCTGATGGGGGGAGCCTACTTTTACTATATACACTTCGGTATTTTCATTATTTTATTTTTGAATCTGTTTCTTTTATTTGTGTTTTCTTTTACTTATTTTTTTTATTGTGCAGACAATGCCTGGATGTGTTCTCTGTTTAAAAAAGTAGCCATTCTCGATAAAGCAAATTCCCCCCGTCACCCCCACCCTCGGCCCCGCATGCCCCCCCATTACCAGCTGGCTGTGGATCCTTCCAGACGTGTTGTCTGCTGCACCAGTTACTTTCATAATGAAAAAGGTTCACAAAGGTTATAACGAGGATGATTCGCTGTGAGTCATAAAATAAAAAAAGCCCTAAAACAAGTCCCTGGGACAGTGGTGGCTCGAGGGAGAGACCAGGCTCTGGAGACGCAGGGGCAGCGGGGAGGGTGGGCAGCAGAGCAATGACACGACTCTTTGTTTCGTTTCTGGGTCACTTATAGGGAGGCTGGAGAACAAGAAGATACCCCAAGACCCACTGGCCCAGCCCCCACTTCACAGATGGGGGACACAGAGGCCCAGGAGACGGGACCCCAGGGGCAGCACAGGTCTGGGGTCTCCTGGCCAGGAGTGAAGCCTGACAAGGACTGGAGGTCCTGGGTTCCCCCCTCCGTTGGGGAGGGTTTAGATCCTCTAACCCTTGGGTGGGGCCGGAGCTCCTTGGGGGCGGGGACATTGGCGCTGCGGGTGGAGAGAGTGATGCTGTTGGCAAAGGGCAGAGGGTGGGTGGAGCGGCCTGTGGCCCTGTTAGGGACGAGGGAAGAGGCTGAGGGGGCGGTGACACAGCCAGCTGCAAGAGGCCCTGTGGCCCAGAGACCAGGCCGGCAAACTCCCAGCTCCAGGGGACGGCTGGGGTGGGCTTTGGAGTCACACAGACCTAGAAAGTTCTGTGACTTCTCACACCTCAGTTTCCTCATCTGGAAAGTGGGAACAGTAACGAGTCCACCATAGAGGCCGGGTGGGCAGTGTGGCTCAGGGAGAGGCACAGAGAGAAGCCACCGTGTGTCCCCTGCAGCAGCTGTGGGAGGAATGACGCCAGCCTGCCTCCTTTCCTTCCCCCGAAACCCGTGGCAGCCGGAGTCCGCAAGGCCTGGAACCTTCTGCGTCTGCATCCTGAGCCCCCTACCCTGCCCCGTTCTTGGCCTCTGCCCTGGGGGGCGGGCGCTCCCCCGCGAGTGCCCTGGGTCTCGCAGGTGGGACCTTCTGTGCAGGGCATTTTCACCCACTGAGTGTCCAGTGGCTTCTGCGGCTGAGGTGGTCCCAGCCTTGGGTCTGAGCTTTGAGGAAGTGGGTTCCTGGCCCCGTAAGCCCTCACTCAGCTGGAGTTTTCCGGGGAAGTGTTACCGTCCCGCCCTTCCCCCCTTGAGCCTCCCTAGGAGCCCTGGAAGTGGCAGGGCAGCTCGTGCCCACCTGACTTAGGAGGGAGCTGAGGCCCACAGGGGAACTGGGGCTGGGATCACCCAGCAAACTGGAGGCAGAGCCAAGGTCTAGACTCTTAACTCGCCTTCTGAAGGAGGTAGAACTAAAGGGTGGACGGTGGCCTTGCCCCTCTGCCTGAGCCCCGAGCCCCGTCCCTGCCATGAGTGATCCCTGGCCCCATCCCAGAGCAGACCTCTGGGCCCACCCAGCCTGGCCCTGTGTAATTCAGCTTGGTGGGCACCACCCCCACCTACCTGTCCCCCAGCTGGGTGATTCAGGAGCTGGGCAGTTCCTGAGAGACCCCAGGAAGCTCCCTGCCAGGCTGTCTCCATGTGGGGCATCTGACCTGCCTGTTTTCTGACGCTTGGGCGGGTCAGACACTCTGATCCCCTTGGCCCAGTGGGTCATAAACACAGCCAGGCCTCAGAAGGGGACAGCCTGGAGTGGGGGTGGGAACATGGGGCTCAGACCCGGTTTTAGACCCTGCTCTTTTGCTGCGGCCTTGGGAAAGCCACCAGTCCTCTGTGGCCTCAATTTGTTCTGTACAGTGGGGGACCTGGATGTTGGTCCTTAAGGCTCCATCAGTGGGAACACTGGGTCCTGTTTGGGGTTTTCCTAGGCACCGACTATGTGCCTGGCCTCGCTGGGTGCCGTGGCCAGGTGACATGGGCACTTTTGCCCACAGAACCATGGGGAGAAGTACTGCCACGTGCTACAAGGCAGGGAGCCTCTAGCATGATGCTCAGTGAAGCAAGCCAGACACAAAGGCCACTACTGCGTGATTCCATTGGTAGGAAATGTCCGGAATGGGCCAGTCCACAGGGACAGAAAGCAGATCGCTTGGCTTCCAGGGCCGGGGGAGGGGAGTGGGCAGTGACTGCTGATGGGTACGGGGTTTCTTTTGGGGTGATGAAAATGTTCTGGAACTTGATATAGACGGTGGTTGCACAACATTGGAAATACACTAAATGCTACTGAATTGTGCATTTACAATGGTTGGTTTTACGTAAGATGAATTTCGCCTCAAAAAGAAATAGGAAAAACCCGATGGGAGTCCCTGAGGGTCTTGGAGCAGGAGTGTCGTGGGGGGAGGGGGCTTCAGAGGGCCTCTGGCAGCAGGTGGAGCCGGGCCTGGGTCGGGGCCAGGGACTGAGCAGCAGGAGGGCTGATTGGGTTAACAGCTGTTGAGCATAGGTGAGGACTGTGCAACTTCTTGTCCAAACCAGGGTACTTCTTTAAGGTTTAATTTTGAACTAATTTTAGATTTACAGAAAAGTTACAAAAGTCGTACAGAAAGTTCCCATATACTCTCCACCCAGCTTCCCCTGAGTACAGCTGTCACAGCCGGGAAATCAACATTCTGCACCAACATCCAACAGTGCCGCCCTGGCCCGAATGGCACCATTTCCCACCAGGCTCCGTCTGCCCCCAGCGCCCCATCCGGGGCCCCACACTGCACCTAGTTGCTCTTTTCCTTTCATCTCTTGCAGTCGCTGATAATTCCCTCATCTTTGCTTGTCTTTCATGACCTTGACTTTTTTGTTTGTTTTTGAGGCAGGGTACAGGGTCTTGCTCTATGACCCAGGCTGGAGTGCAGTGGTGTCATCATCCCTCACTGCAGCCTCCAACTCCCGGCTCAGTGATCCTCCTGCCTCAGCTCTTGAGTAGCTGGGACTACAGGTGTGCACCACCACACCTGGCTGTGTTTTGAGTTTTGGTAGAGACGGGGTCTCACTATTGCCTGGTCTGCAACTCCTGGGCTCCAGCGATCCTCCCGCCCCTGCCTCCCACAGTGCTGGGATCACAGGCCTGTGCCGGGCAACACTGACACTTTTGAAGGGTGCTGGTGTGCGCGTCAGTCACTGTGCCTCGCGTTCCTCCTGAGGCTCCCCCTGCGGTTTTTTCCTGAGCGGACTGACAGATGCCACAGAACGTGTGACCACTTCCGTGAGTGGTATCAAGGGGATGGTGATCTCCCATGTGTCTCATACCCGTGGCATTGACCTTAACCACCTGGAAAGGGACACCTCTGAGACTGAGAGTGGCTGTCAGTGTGGGCCTCAGCGGGGCACATCCTGGGAAAAGGCACATGTGGTCACTCTGGCCTGGCGCAGTTCCAGGGGAGGCCCAGCACCGGGCGTGGCTCGTCACGGTTCTCCAGATACCGGCACTTTGCTGTGGACCTCATGTTTGTTTAACGGGTGGAGCAGGCTTAGTCCCAATGGCACAGAGGAGCAGCAGGCTAAGGTGTCCCCAGCTAGCTTGAGGTGACACAGTGGCAAGCTGAGCTGGGTGGCTGTTCTCAGGGCTCCGGGTCCAGAGCTCCATGCACACTTGGTGGCAGCACGGGGCTGGAGCTCAGCTGCGCCTCCTGACCCCCGCCCCCACCTCAAGAGCAGTTATGTGTGTCCTGGGGGCCGAGGGCAGGGCGGGAGGGAGCGGGGAGAACACGCAGGAATCTTCGCTGGCTGGGCTCATGCCCAGCTCCCAGCAAGGTTCATCGTCCCCGTTCATCAGTGCCGAAACCCTGGTGGATGGGGCAACTGTCCCCATTCAACAGGCGTGAAAACTGAGGCCCAGGAAGGGGCTCAGAGTAAATGGCAGTGCCAGAACCTGCCGGATGCCTCACTCTCTGCTTGTTCCTTTTAAAATAATGCTCCTTGGAGACTGGGCAAGGTGGCGCACGCCTGTAATCCCAGCACTTTGGGAGGCTGAGGCAGGAGGATCCCTTGAGCCCAGGAGTTCCAGACCAGGCAATAGTGAGACCCCATCTCTACAAAAAGTAAAAATTAGCCAGGTGTGTTGGCACGTGCCTGCAGTCCCAGCTACTCGGGAGGCCAAGGTGGGGGGATCGAGAGCCCCCAGGGCTGGCACTTGGCCAAGGAGGCAGGGCTTCTTCGGGGCCTTCCTGGTGGAGGGGGGCCCAACTGTCCTTGAATGCAGCAGAAGGGGTCACTGCCAGGAGACCCAGGGTCAAGGTGAGGGTGGGAGAAGGAGAAGGTGAAGGGCAGCTGGGGCAGGAGCGGGGGTAGGGTGGGGTGCTGCGGGGCTCCTGGCCAGGGTGGGGGCAGCAGTCCGGATGGAAATGGGCTCCCTCAGCCCCTCCTGCCTCACACATCCTGTACCTCCCGATCAGCTGGTTGCTTGATCGATCCATGGGTGACAGGACTCTCGGTGATGCCTGACCCTGTAGGGCCTCAGGACACTCTCACCCTACCCCGTATTCTCTTTCAGAGCTTTCCGGAGCAGCAGCGGCCTCAGTCATGGCCCCGCATTGGGTGCCCGCCGTGGGCTTGACGCTGGCGCCCAACCTGGGCTGCTTCCTGGGCTCCCACTTTGTCCGCGGTGAGGGCCTGCGCTGGTACGCCGGCCTGCAGAAGCCCTCGTGGCACCCGCCCCGCTGGGCGCTGGGCCCCATCTGGGGCACGCTCTACTCGGCCATGGGGTAGGTGGCTGCGGGCGCCGTCCTCGGGATGTGCCTGCCCCTCCACAAGGGAGGCCCCGGCCCAGGGGCGCGGCTGTGGGCAGCGGGCACGTTTCGCAGCCGTGTTTGGCAAGTCAGGGCGGGGAAGCTGGGCCTGTTGGTTGCACAACGAACTTTTTCCTCCTGGGCCTCCGGGGAGGGTGGGCTGGATGCTCACGCCACACTGGCATCCTGGCTGCATTTGCCGCCGCAGGCTGCGGCCGGCTCAGAGAGTAAAGGTCGCCGTGGGCAGCGGCTCTTGCCAAGATAAATAACGGCCACGAGTGGCTCTTCTTGGCTGAGCCCCTGCTAGGGCCTGGCTTATCTTGGTTAACTCTCACGACCCTCCATTTGACAAGGGACCTGCCAAGGACACAGGGCTGGCAAGTGGGGACCCTGCAGGAGCCCTCTCAGGCCTCAGTCTGGCCCAAAGTCCCCTGTGACTAGAGCCGGGAATTGCCCCTGGTGACTGCGGCAGGGACCACACCCAGGAACACCATCAGCTACCAGCCCTCCTGGAGTGTCCCTGCATCCTGGCTTTGTGCCAGCCCAGTTTGGGTGGCAGGCAGCAGGCACCCAGGGGCAGCTAGCAGGGGCCAGGCCAGGTGCCAGGGGCTCTGATGGGAATAAGACCCTGAAACTTGGGTGTCACCTGGGCACCCCCCGCCCCACTGGTACAGCCCCTGCCCAGCCAGCCTCCCGCAGGCCCCCACTTTCTCGTCCCCCGTCCTGGCCCTGGCGCCATTGTTTCTGCCTCAACCAGCTCCAGCCTCTGGGCCTTCCCATGCCCCCTTGGCCTCCTCCACCATCCAGATCGCGACAAAGCACAAACCCGGCCCAGCCTCTCTTTTGTGGGGCCTTTGGAGGCTCCCTGTGGCCCCTCAGGTAGTGGGTGGGAGCCCGGGCGCTGGCCCCAGGCCACTGGCTTCACATCCTGGCATTCTCTACCCATTGCCTGCCGGGAGATCTCTGTGCCTCAGTGTCCTTACTGTGAAGTAGTAATAATACACCCACCTCATGGATTCTCATGGGGATGAAGTGAGTTGATGCTTGGAAGGTGCTGGAGCAGTGCCTGTCCTGTGTAAGTGCTGGGGGCGTCAGCTGTGCTCGGTGGTGTTATTGTTGCCCTTGTGTTAACAGCTCCCATGACCAGTCTGCCACCTGCCTCTCCAGACCCCCAGCCCTCACCCTGCGGTCAGACTGATTCAGGGTCTCACATCTGCCTCTAAGCCTTTGCATATCCTGTTTCCTCCTGCTGGCAAACTCCTACTCGCCCTCTAAGACCCGGCCCAAATGTCCCCTCCTCTGTGTAGGGCCCCTGACTGTGTTAAGAGCCTCCTCTTTACCTGCATGCCCCATCCGTAGCATTGATGATAACAATGGCAGGTATTTATGGAGTGTCCCATATGCCAGGGACCGCACGAAGTGCTGCCAATATGTTAATGCGAATCCCCATGGCATTCCTATGAGAAATGAAGGCCCAGAGAGGTCAAGCAACTTCCCTGAGGTCACACAGCAGCCAGTGGCAGGGTGTACCTGGGCCATCACTGTGTCGTCTCAAGAGGTGGGTGAGGCTCCTGCCTTGTTCCCAGTGGTGCCCTGACCTGCTGCCTCTGTTTCAGGTACGGCTCCTACATGGTCTGGAAAGAACTAGGGGGCTTCTCAGAGGAGGCAGTGGTTCCCCTGGGCCTGTACGCCGGGCAGCTGGTCCTGAACTGGGCATGGCCCCCCATCTTCTTTGGCGCCCGGCAGATGGGTTGGGTAAGTGTGGCATTGGCCTGTGTCCCCAGCCCCTGTGGTCATGTCCCAGACAGGGTCCGCATCTAAACGTTGTGGGGGGGAGGCTCGTGGTCAGATGCCTCTGGGAGCTCTTAGGCCGGCGACACGCGCAGGAAGCAGGCTGGACACCGGCCCCTCCACCACGTACATGTCAGCACCTGTTTTAAAAAGGGTCCTGCTGAGTCCGCGGAGTGGCGTCCACACCACAGGGGTGTGGCCTCGCTGGCACCTCTCGGGGCTGCACTTGGCAGTTTGCAGCGAGGGTCTGTTTGGGCCTTGCAGTACTGGGAGCTCAGGGAGGGGAAGGGACCTGTGAGGCCCTCGGCCACCGCCCCACTCCTGGGCATGCTGCATCCACCATGCATGGCCACACCCCCCACGGGGCACGGGTCAGGCGGGAGTGACTGTTCGTTTGACAGATGAGGACGGGAGGTTGAGGCAGGGGAGGGTCAGGGTGGAATGGGGCTTCCCTGAGGCTCCTGACTCCCGCATCCGGCCAGCGGGTGGGCAGCTGGGGCACACGGAGCCTCAGGCCCCCTGTCCTTCCTCCCCCGTGTCTCTGCAGGCCCTGGTGGACCTTCTGCTGACCAGTGGGGCGGCAGCGGCCACGACTGTGGCCTGGCACCGGGTGAGCCCACCAGCCGCCCGCCTGCTCTACCCCTACCTGGCCTGGCTGGCCTTCGCGGCCACGCTCAACTACTGCGTATGGCGGGACAACCGCGGCCGGCGTGGGGGCCGGCGGGTCCCGGAGTGAGTGCCCAGCCTGCGAGGACTGTGGCCGGTGCCAGCAGGTGTCGGTGGCTGTCACGCTTTCACAGCCACCGGGCCTGCTGCTCTGTCCAGGTCTCAGCCCAGGGGACAGCACAGCTTCAGAGATGGCCCGGGCCGAGCCCCCGCGTGGGGAAGGGCCCTGCACTTCCTGCACTGCTCAGAGCTCTCTGAGAACATGGAATTTTATAAGCCAAATAAAGTTTTTAACCTGTACAGTGGCCTTTTTACTCGGGTAGGACCCTGGCCGTGGGGAGGGAGGGGTCGGGGCCACACAGGGGCTGTTGGCTTCGTGTGGGCTCTGCCACCTAGACGAGGCTGGGCCCAGCCAGGGCTTCCCCGCACTTGCC
>JAQIFY010005945.1:0-10668 GCA_028533085.1 Varecia variegata
GAAAAAGGGAAGTATTTTGACGAAGGCTGAAGAATAGGATCCCACTAGGCAGAGGCAAAAGCACAGGTGTGTCATGAAAGTTCTCACCATGAAGTCAGGCAAGAAAGTCTCCTTCCAGTTCTAATGAACTCCTTGAAGTTCTAGTCTCCTTGTCTCTGGTGCTTGCCAAAATTCATCTGAATGCAGAATGTGAAACAAACGTTCTGAGGTCTTATGAGAGAGACCCCTGATCTTTCTTGGGCACATAGATGAAGTTTTGGGGGAGAATAAACAGAACGTGGACATGGCATGTGCGTGGTCTATTTTTCTGGAAAGCAAAAGGCACCTCCAGTTAATGAGGAAGTGTAAACAGGACATTGGGCCCCTAAAAGCTCTCCTTACACACCTGAAAGCATTACTAAGAGTGATGCTCATAAAAATAACGTGTGGTCTTTGGCCATGTTGGAAAATCAGAAATACATCCAGATAAACATCACTTAAAATCTCATCACTCAGAACTAACCAGGTTAACACTTCGTTGCACTTGATGGCATTCTTTCTTTTCTGTGCATACAAATACATGGATCTTAAAAATATTTTAAGCAAAACTGGAATTTTACTGGTAATGCATAGTTTGAAAAATGTATTCTGCAATTTTATTTAACCTTCTCTCATGAGTATTTTTGCATGTTAATATTCTTTGAAAATATGTGGGATCTTCATTTGTCAAATAGATACCACATCATGCTTTCTGTGTACCAGCCACTACCTTAATGTTTTGCCTATACTAACTCATTATTTCTCACAGAGACTTTATAAGTAGGCAATATTTTTTCCCATTTTTTATTGTGGTAAAATATATACAACATAAAATTTACCATTTTAACCACTTTTAAGTGTGCAGTTCAGTGGCATTAATCACAGTCACAGTGTTGTGCAATGATCACCATCAGCCATCTCCAGGAGTTTGTCAACTTCCCAAACTGAAACTCTGTGCCTACTAAACAGCACCTCCCCCTGCTGCTCCCCAAACCCTCTACTGTCCATCTCTGTGAACTTGACTATCCTGTTGCCTCATATAAATGGAATTATACAACATTTGTCCTTTTGTGACTGACAGTCCACTTAGCATCATGTCCTCAAGTTTCACCCATGTTGTAACGTGTGTCAAATTTCCTGCCTTTTCAAGGATGAATAGTATTCCATTATATGACTAGAACACATTTTGTTTATCTATTCATCTACCCATGGACGCTTGGGTTGCTTCCACCTTATGGCTATTGTGAATAGTGCTGCTGTGAACATGGTGTACAGATGTCTGTTTGAGTCTCTGCTTTTAGAAGGAAGTGCTAGATCATATGGTAATTCTGTGTTTAATATTTTTAGGAATTGCTGTACCATTGTGAGGTAGGTTATGTTGTGATTTCCATTTTACAGATGAGGAAACTGAGGCAGAGAGAGATTAAGTGATTTGCTCCCAGGCATGCTGTAGCCAGCAATCAGCAGAGCTGGGATTGAAACTCATATAAATTAGAGCATAAATCAGTGTTCTTGGCCTCTGTAACATGCTGACTACATTAAAGTGTGTGTAGCCCCTTTCTCCACTGTGCTGAACATTTAAATTTTCAGTTAGATTTTCAACATTAAAAACAGCACTGCCTCCAACAGTGTTGTATATGTATGTGCATTTGTAGTTATTTCTTTAGGATTAATTTTTAGAAATAGAATCCTAGACTTTAACCCTGATGCTGTCATTGGATGATGTTCTGGAGGGTCTGACGATAGGACAAGCACATGTTGCACATGAGTGGAATGTAAACAGTTTTGCAGAGGGCACAGTGTGCTGGCTTATAAAGGTAGCCAGAAATTCTTCTTCATAAAACTTGCACACTGGGATATGTCCTCTTTGGCTTCTCTTGAAAACCTCAGACATTTGAATAAGTCTGGGCTAGCCTGCCATGTGCAGAGGCCTGAGCCAGCCGGCAGGATGGTGACAGACATGTGGCACAATCACCCTGTTGCTCCTAACCAGCAAACTACTGGACATGTGGGTGAGGCCAGCTGGGACTAGCTGCCTCCTGCCAACCTACCAGTGCCCAACAACCTTACAACTAAATCACACGAACAAGCTCTGCCGAGAGTCACCGAGTCCAGCCAGTCAAGAGAAGATCTACCCGTAAGAAATGTGAGCCCAAACTCACCGACACACCTCTAAATATCTTGATATATTATGAACCACGTTGTCAGAAAGGTAACATATAAGCATTAGGATCAATTATACATTTTCTGATATGAAAACCTTAAGACTGGTTAGTTACATGCTCCATCTATACTGTATCTTTATCACTTCCCTCCTCCATTAAAAAAATGTTTGCTCCTTATTTACTCTGCAGAAAAGTGTGTCCTGTTCTATAACTAAACTGTAAACTCCTTTAAGACAAAATGTGGCATAGTGGTTAATAGCTCAGACTTTGGAGTAAGACTATCTGGGTTCAAATCTCAATGCCATACCACAAGTTCTACAACTTTGAGAAAGAGTCATGAACATTTTAAAAATCTTGATATGAACAATATTGCTATGTTATCCTTCAAAATGATTTTACCACTTAATCTTCCACCAGTCATAAATGGGGGCACTTATTTTACTATGCCCTCATCAACACTGAATATTTGATATTTAAATATATGATTGATAATTTGATATATTAACATAATTTCAATTTTCATCTTTTCAATTATTAGTGAAATGAAACAGTTTCTTTCCAATTATAATGATCCTGTGTATTGATGACCTTATTTCCTTTAATTTTCTAAATGGCTTCTAAGCTTTTGGCAGGGACCTGTGTGCAGCGACACCTTTGTCAGTAGATGACAAAGTAAAAATAAAAGGCAACTTCTGGTGATGAGCCTCTCGGGATGAGCCCATGTGCCCAGGGCACCTTATGGTGACATGCTGTCACTCATTGGGAAACTGCACCTAAGCAGACAGGTGTGTTGAATGAATCAGTTTGTGGTTTGGCATCTTCTAGAGCAGTTCTACTCAAGGTGCGTTCTGTGGACCAGCACCTGCATCAGCTGAGAGCTTGTTAGAATTGCAAATTCCACTGAAAAAGAATCTCTAGGTGGGTGGAGCCCAGGAGTAGGTCTGAGTTTTAACAAACTCTGCAAACACTTCTTAGCAAAAAAGGAACAAACTCTCGGCGCATGCTATGTCATGGATGAATCTCAACATCATGCTAAGTGGAAGAAGCCAGACACATATTGTACGATTCCATTTATATGCAGTGTCCAGAAAAGGCAAATCTGTAAAGACAGAAAGTAGATCAGAAGTTGCCTGGAGCTGGGGGTGGAAGGGGAACTAACTGGAAATGGGAGGGAGGGATCTACTGGGGGATGAAAATGTTCTAAAACTGATTAATGGTGCCACTCAGTAAAGTCACTAAAAATCATTGAATTGTATACTTGAAATGGGTGAATTTTATGATATGTAAAATATACCTCAATAAAACTTAAAAAAATCCCACCAAGCTCTCTAAGGTTATTCTGATGCTCATTAAGCTAGCTAGCGGTCCCCAACCTTTTTGGCATCAGGGACCGGTTTCATGGAAGACAATTTTTCCACGGACCAGGGGTGGGGGGTGGGTTGTCATGGTGGGGGGGTGCAGAGTTCAGGTGGTGATGCGTGGCCCATTTCCTAACAGGCCACGGATCCGTACAGGGCCACGGCCTGGGGGTTGGGGACCACAAAGCTAGACACAGTGTCTCCCAGACCTGAATGAAGACAGACATCACCTGGAGGCTTGATTTAAAAACTAAACAATGACAACAAAAACCAGATTCCTGGGCCCCAACCTAAACCTACTGGACTATAATTTCCACTGGACAGGCATAGTGATTCTTATCATTCATTGGACATTATTTTGAAAACACTGAAGAAGACTTAAAACAGTTGTTCTCACCTCTGCTGTGCAATGTGACCCTATGGAGCTTTAAATGGTTAACAGTAAAATTTTGTATGTTACAAAATAGCTAGAAGAGTGGCATTTGAATGTTCTCACCACAAAAAAAAAAAATGATAAATGCATGAGGTGATGGATACACTAACTACCTTGATTGGATCGTGATCCAAGATAGATATATCTTGAAACAACACATTGTACCCCACAAATATGTACAATGGCAATGTGCCAATTAAAAAAATTAATTAATCAAAAAATTTTTAAAAATACAGATGCCCACGGAAGTTTTGGTTTACTTGTTTGGGGCGTTGGGAGTTTTCAGTGGTGCCCAGGTGATTCTAACGTGCAGTCAAGGTGAGGCCCACTGCCCATGGTCATTAATGCCTAATCTTTCCAGCTCTTATGTCTGCCAACCCTAGAAGGTGTGCAGCTAATCCTTATGGTCTAGGACAGAATTTGTTATAATAGAATTACAGCCATTACTTCCAGGAAAAGAAATGAAAGGATGATCATATCATTTCATTTTCAGGACAAGTTTCTAGAAACCCCGCTGTCTATACTTTGCACTCCTTCTCACATCCTCACTGGACAGAACTTGGCCATTTATTTCCACAAGGGAGGTTAGGAAATGTAATCCTTTAGTTGGGTGGCTATATGCCCAGCTAAAAATCAGTGTTCTGTTACTAAGGGAGAAGAAGAGGATGGATATTTGGAGACAACTTACAAGACTGATGACACTCATATACCAGGAAGTTAGTTACTTTGATCTTACTCATCTTTTCAAATGAGAAAACTGAGGAAGGGTTGCTACCCAGTTAAATTTTTTAGTATAATTTTTTTTAGTATAATTTTTTTAGTATAATTATGTCCCAGATATTGGGTGGAACATACTTATGCCAAAAATTATTCATTGTCCATCTGAAAATCAAATTTAACTCGACTTTCTGTGTTTGTATTTTGCTAAATCTGGCAACCCTCAACTGAGGTTTAGAGAGTCACATTCTCAAGACCACTTTTCAATTTGCAAAGACTGACTCAAACCCGGGTCCATTTGACTCTGGAAACCACACCTCTGTAAGTAATATTTGTCCACGCTTTACAGTTTTCAACATCTATTCAGCCTCCTGATCTCTTTGTTTTGAGATCCTCCCCTCCGAGATAGCGGTCACTAGCCACTTTCTATAAATGGGAAACAGAGCCCAGAGGACCTGGGATAGTTCCAGCTCTACCACTTATTAGTTATGTGACCCTGGACAAGTTATTTAATTTCTTTGTGTTGAAATTTCCCCATCTGAAAAAATAGGCAAAATAATAATGGTGATAACAGTTCATACCTTCCAGGGTTTTTATGAGGATTAAACAAGTATGCATCAAAAACATTTGGCATAAGGCTTGACACAGAGTGAAACCCTCAATAAATGTTAGGAAAGTTGATTTTGTTTCTCACTGGCCCGCTGTGGCAGATGTCTGCTTTAATCCAGACCTTCCGACTGCAAGATCACTGTGGTGTTGCGTTGGTTCTGTAGGTACACACATGATTATAGACGCTCTTAAACAGAGCGAGAATTCAGTCACTGTGTAAATTGTTGCAGTAAGTGGAGTTTAATTCCTCTTCCACACCTAGGTTCCTGGGACAATCTGTCGCATCGTTTGGCAGATGTCTCTCATTTCTACGTGCTGGTGCACGCGCAGTCCCTCTTCCTTTCTCCTTGGTCAACCTTGCCAGAGGTTTGTTGAATTTATCAGTCTTTTAAAATTACTCACTTTTGATTTTATTATTCATCTTTACAGTTTCTTTTTCTTACTTTCTTTAATTTCTGATCTTCTCTCCATTGTTTCATCCTTTCTTTCTCTGGACTTCTTGTGCTTAATCTCGGTTTATTAATTTTCAGTATTTCTCTTTGTATGTCAAAATTATTTTAACAACTGTGCATATTTTACTACACACACACAGTTTTACGCAAATGTGTAGATGTAACCACATACCTGCTTTTTCTTACCGTGCCCCCCCTTTTTTCCCAAATACTTAATCCTTTTCTCTCCACTTGCTCTCACTGTCTACTTATATTAATAATATATATTGAATTCTTCCATATTTCTATAAGTATCTACATAGAACCCACTATACATACACATATACCTATCAAAAAGTTTATTGCCATTAACTTACACACATAGGATCGTAATACACAACCTTTTGTATATCTTGCTTTTCTTACTCAATGATGCCTTTTGGAAATCCTCCAGAATCCTCAGATAGCTCTAATTTGTTTTCTGTAATGGGCTACATAATATTCCATGGTGTGAATGCTTCACAGTTTACTCAGCCATTTCTCTACTGGTAGATATTTACTGTATTTCCAGTTCATTGCCATTTAGAAAGATAATGAAATGAACACCCTGGTACTCACATCCTTATGTACTTAGTGATTTTATTTCTATAGTACTCTGAGTTGAAATGGCTGGATTTAAAGGAATATGTTTTATTAATTTTAATAGATGTTAGGCAAATCGTTTTCCACAAACACTATACTCTTCACATTTCCACCAGCAACGTGTGAAAACGTACTTCTAAGTGTATTCCCAATGGCAGCAATATATTAATTTGATTTCAGGGGCCTTACAGTATAGTCTGATATCTGTCCCCCCCTTTCTTTTCCTTCTTCTCTTCTTCTTTCTCTCCTCTTCCTCCTTCCTCTTCCTTTTCCTTCTCTTGGGTATTTCTGGGCATTTTTGCCTTCATGTAGTATTGAAATGTGTACAGGAATGGCAAACTTATCAAAGTAATAGAGTAGACAACGCAGATACTGATCCCGAAGTATTTGAGAAGTTCGATGAGTGGGGAAAAGAAGGTTATTTAAAAGGGATTGATTTATGTGCCTGGAAGAAAATAAAAATAGATTTCCATAACACACTGCCTTAGTTTGCGTGGCTTCCATAATAAAATATGTAGACTGAGTGGCTTAAACAACAGGAATTTATTTTCTGACAGCTCTGGAGGCTGGGAGATCCAAGACCAAGGCCCCAGCAGGGCTCTTCCTGAAGAAGACTCTCTTCCTGGATTGTAGGTAGACACCTTCCCACTGTATCCTCACATGGTGGAGAGAACAAGCTCTAGTGCCTCTTCCTATAAATACACTAATCCTTTAGCACAAGGGCCCCACCCTTATGACCTTATTTAACCTTAATTACCTTCTTTGAGGTCCTATCTCCAAATAGTTACATTAGAGGTTATTTCAACATGTAAAATTTTAGGGGACACAATGTAGACCATAACATACGACATATCCAAAAATAACTACATATAGATCAAAGCTGTAAGTACATAAAAATGATTGAATAAAAATCTTATAAATGTTCAGGGAACTACATGTACAATCTGGGACCTGAAACCTTGCTAACCATAGCTAAAGAGCCAGGAGATATAAAAGAAAGGCTAGGCACATTTACCCATGGGTGTGGTGGGTACTTTCTGGGGGATGGGCACACTTGTAGCTCTGACTTGGGTGGTGCAAAGGTAATATATGTAACCAAAGTATTTGTACCCCTGTAATATTCTGAAATAAAAAAAAATAGAATCAATGGACAAAATCAATAAATAATAGATATGAAAAGATGTAATATTGCTAATAGATCAAGAGGTAATATCTATAACAGAAAAATGTGCTTATAATTTGACAAGGAAAAGGTGATAAATATGAAAATGGATTCAAAAGCACAGTTCAATACTCTTTTTTATTGAAGCCTAACTTGCATACAGTGAAGAGCTTAATGAATGTTTACATGTGTGTACAACTGTGTACCTACCATACTAATCAAAATACATAATACCACCAACACCTCAAATGACTCCTTCCTACCCTTTCCTAGTCAATATCACCACCCGAGAGGTAACTTATATTCTGACCCTATCATCATAGTTTAATTTTGCCTGTTCTTGAACTGTTATCACATAGTATCTACTTGTATCAGGTAGAGTCCAGTAAGAGGATGGAAACTACTGGCTTCTTTCACTCAACCTATTATCTGTGATATTCATTTACGTTGTTGCATGTTTTGGTGGTTTGTTCTTTTTTATTGCTGTGTGGTATTCCATACAAAATACCTCAAATTTTATCTATTTTTCTGTTGCTGGAAATTGGGATCATTTCTAGGATTTGGCTATTATGAATAAATTGCTATGAGAATTCTGTACATATCTTTTGGTGGACATATGCGCTCATTTCTCTTGTGTACATACACAGGAGTGGAATTTCTTGGTCACTTGTGACCCAGTAGCTCCATATTCTTGCCAAAATTTGGCATTGTCTTTTTAGTTTTAACTCTTCTGGGGATTATGAAGTAGTATCCCCTTGTGGTTTTAATTTGCATTTCCCACTGTGGAGCTTATTGGCCATTTGCAGATGCATTGAATATCCTCCTTTGTGAAGTGCCTATTCAAGTCTCTTGCTTATTTTTAATTGGGTTGGTGAAGTTCAAAAAAAATGTTTTCTGGTTCTAAGTTCTTGTCAGATATATGCATTGAGAGTTTCTTCTAGTCTGGTGCTTGCCTGCTCACTTTCTTTGTCCTTTCTTTTGATGAATAGTAGGTCTTAATTTTAATGAAATGCAAGTTATCTTTTATTTTCTATGTCCTGCTTAAGAAATTTTTCCATTTCCCAAGGTCATCAAGATATTCTCCTAGGTTCTCTTCCAGAAACTTTATATTTTTTCTTTTATATTTAGATATGTATGCACCTGAAATTAATTTTTGATGTGAGAAAGAAGTACTATTTTTTTTTATTTATTATACCTTATTATGGGGGTACAACAGTTCTGGTTAAGTATATTGCCCATGCCCCTCCCAACCCCCCAAGTCTGAGCTTCAAGCGCGTCCATTCCCCAGACAGTGCACATCGCACTCATCATGTAGAAGTACCATTTTTTCATATGAGTAGTCACTTCCTTCAGAATCATGTATTGAAAATACCACTCAATAATTATGCATTGTATATTTCAAAATTGCTAAAAGGGTAGATTGCAAATGTTTTCACCACAAAGAAATGGTAAGTATGTGAGATGATGGATATGTTAACTAGCCTGCTTACACAATGTATACATGTACCACAACATCACATTGTACTTCATAAATATATATAATTATTCTTTTTCAATTAAAAATAAAATTTTAAAAAGTTTTAAAACAAAAAAAAGACATTAGAAATAGCATTATTTCCCCACTGAGTTGCACTGAGGCTGCCCAAGCAATAAATCAAGTAACAAGGTATGTCAATATCTATTTCCGAATCACTGCTGTCTTCCATTGTTCTATTTATCTATCATTGAACCAATACCACAACCCCATTATTTATTGTAACTTAATAGGAAATATAGAAATCTGATAGTCAAAATCCTTGAAATTTGCTCTTTATGATGTTCCTAATTACTTTAGGTTTTTTCAACTTTCATATAAATTTTAGAATTACCTTGTCAATTCACACACATGCACACCCCTTCTAGGCTTTTGATGGGGATTGCATTAATCTATACAACAATTTGAAGGAAATTGATAACTTTATTTTAGTAAGTATTCTAAATTATGAATATACAGAAATATTACACTTGTAGGATTTGATATTTTTTGATGCTCTTGTAATGTTATGTTTTTTCAAATTTTGTTTTTTAATTGTTTGCTGTGGAATGTAGAAATACACTTGATTTTCATATACTGACCTTATATTCACTGACCTTATTACATTTGCTTATTACTTTTAATAGTTTCTTTGTAGGCTCTTTTGGATTTTCTACTTGCACAGTTCAATGCAGTTGAATGGAAATAATACTAGTGGAAATCTTTGTCTTGTTCCTATGGTCACGTTTCACCATAAAGTATGTTACTAAAGGTATTTTTTGAAGATACAATTATCAGATTAAAAAAATATTTTTTGCAATTTTCTTGAGTGTTTTCCTCATTTCCTGAGTGTTTCTTTACTTTTAAAAATGAATGAATGTTCAATTTTATCAGATGCTATTTCTGCATCTTTTGAGAAAACTGTAATAATTTTTGTCTTCTGTTTATGAAGACAAATTAACTTTGCCTTCCTATAAAAAAACCTATTACATAATTTGTTTATTATTGTTATTTTATTTTTGTTATCGTTATTTAGGATTTAACTACTTCTATTATTATTTCACAAGAGAAGCTGGCATGCAATCTTTTACAATGTTTCTTGTAATATTTATTTCTTCAAGGCCTTCCTGGAATAAAGAAAAATAGCCAGTGAATTAGACTTGCTAATATTTTGTTTTGGATTGTTGCTTTTATATTCATGAAGATCTTCATCTACCTTCTGTTTCTTAAAAATGTTCTTGTCAAGTCTTAGGACAAGGTTGTGCTGAACTCATAATAGAAGGTAGCAAGCGTATTTTCTCTTGTAATTTTTCTGCTTTTATTTTTATTGTTTTCTTTTACTTTCTTCGGGCTTAAGTGAGTGTTTTTTATAGTGCCCTTGGAAGCCTATATCATTGATTTTCAACTTTTCTTCTTTTTTATTTATTTATTTATTTATTTATTATAGCTTATTATGGGGGTACAACCGTTCTGGTTAAGTATATTGCCCATGCCCCTCCCAACCCCCCGAGACTGAGCCTCAAGGGTGTCCATTCCCCCAACAGTGCACATCGCACTCATCATGTAGGTAAACACCCGTCCCCTCCCCCCCCCAACACCCCGAGTCAGATCTTCAAGTAT